>LOJH01035777.1:0-15683 GCA_001685095.1 Ellobius talpinus | reverse complement strand
TTCTAGGCTACTTCCTGCTGATTGGGGATGCTGATAATCTTATGGGGACCCAAAAAAAATTTAGGATTGTGGTTAAGTCCTGACCGGAGTATTCTGTGAGACTGGATCATCTCAGTCAGCAGTCTTGAGGCTGATCTGGATGTAGAATTCAGAGGAAACTACAACAGAGGTCCTCTAAAATGTTTGATCATCTGGGCCACCCATTCACACTGGAGATTTTTCAGGGGATCTTCCTTGATCAAAACTGATTTTTCTTCTCCAAAAATGAACCCACAGCCTCTCATTTCTGTGGAAACAAAAGCAAAAACTCTTCTCCAAAGTAACCTATCTTTTGACTTAAATTTTGAAGTCAAGGCATTTTCAAAATATATAGATTGGATTAATCCAGCAGCATTTATAATCAAATGTCTTTTAGCAACTGCTACCTTTTCCTCAGCAGTCAGACAATTCAAAGACAACACAATAACAAACAGTATCCAGATTCTCCGTGTGTTTTCCATCTTTACGTGGCTTTTTTTATTACTCTGTTTTTTTTTTAATTTTATCTTTTAACTTTTGATTTTTCTGAGACAAGGTTTCTCTGTGTTTCTTTGGCTGTCCTGGAACTCACTATGTAGACCAGGGTAGCCTGGGGTGTGAGGGAGATATAATGGAGGCAGGAACCACCTCCCATTTTATACAGTCACATGCTATAAAGGTTTGTATGAGAACAGCAGGCTGCCCAGTACAGCCTAGGTGTGTCCTGGACTGTCCATCTGTCTTTGGGTAAATATATTCTCTGGTGTTTTTTGCCTATTAATGACTTTCTCAGGCTTTGTGCTTAAGTAGAAGCAAAAGGAGTTAATAACTCAGTTTCTGCATTGAAATGTATGACTTATTTTGTCTTGGCAGACTGGGGCCTGCCCCGAGAAGCCTTTGCAGGACAGTGAGCTGCTTCAGCATCTTGCAATGCAAAGAGCAGGTGAGAGGATTCAGGATGTTAGCCTGGGGAAGAGAAGACTCAATGGGGACAAGATAGCTGTCTTTAAACCTTTGGAAAGCTGTCAGAAGGGAAAGGGATTAGGATGATTGGGGACAGCTCCAGAGGGCATGACTAAGGGAGCAAGTTTCAAGGAAGCAAATTTACCTTGAAAGAAATTTCTAGCAATTTGAGCTATTGCTAGAACAAATGATGCATTCTAAAACACCGCAGGATATGCTTAAGGGAAGAATTTCTGCACCAATTAATCCATGGGCGTTTGGATTAAGTGGATTAAGCGGTCCTCTGAGGGACCGCTTAACTTCAGGATTCTTCGTTCTTGGATATAAAAGTTCTACTCTACACAAAGAGTTGGTTTGGTTTGCCACACTCTCTCCTGCTAGCCAATTTACAGACATCCCAACAGGCAAATGTGAACATAGCTCGCAGGGACCTCAGAGCCAGACAGCTGCCTGCGTTCCCGTCCAGTATAGATGAACTCTCCTTAATCTCCGAATCCAGAGTCTGATATGCCACAGAATCAATGTGACACTATCATTGGAAAATGTCACATCTTAAAACTTTGTACTGTGCTCCAAATTATTAAAGATATTAGAGAAAATCACCTTTAGGTTACATGCATAAAGACTATATGAGACAAATTCATCTCGTGTTTGGATTTAGAATCTGCTGCGACTTGGGTATAGTGTGTCACCCCGAAGCTTCACCTGGCATGGCTATTGGCATGAGAAGATTGAGATGGTGTAAATTTTAAGGGGGAGCCTTGTAGAATGTGTGGGCATAGGCTGGAGAAGAGATTAGCATACTTGTTGAGGGACTCTTGTTCTTTCCTTTGAGTGTGGGCTGTTGGGAAAAAGCAGCTCTGACCCCTGAATTGTCTGGCTTTCTCTCTGGCCATGGAATCTCTCTCTTCCACGCTCTCTCCATGACGCCATCTGCCATGTCATCATGCCACCAAGAAGGCCTTCCCAGACTGCTAACAGATGGGGCCACTCAGTCTTCCACTTCCACCCTCCCATACTGGGAGCAAGATGAGCCTAATTATAAAACAGCCAGCGCGGATCCTTTGTTAGAGTAACCCAAACAGGACAAGTAGAGTCCTCACAGAAGAGAAACCTCACTGCGGGTATGCAAATATTCCAAATCAAAACTGCTAAAATCTAAAGCCTAGGAACAAAGGCGACCCAGCCTGCTACATACCCTTCTTACTCTCCACTTGCTAGGCCCCAGTCTATCCCTCTGTGCTGGATGATTTTATGTCAACTAGACACGAGTTAGAGTCATTTTAAAAGAGGGAACCTCAATTGAGAAAATGCATCCACCCGATTAGTCTGTGGGCAAGCCTGAAGTGGATTTTCTAGACTGATATGGGGGGAATATCATCCCTGAGCTCTTGATCCTTCATGCTATATGAAACAGGCTGAACAAGCCAATGACAAGGCAAGAAGTGTTTCTCTGTGTCCTTGGGATCTCTGACCTGTTTGAGTTCCTGCCCTGACTTCTGTCAGCAACTGGAGTGGGGCCTGAGAGCTGTAAGCTGAAATAAACCCTGTCCTTCTGGGGTTGTTTATGGTCGTGATGTTTATCACAGCAATAGCCATCCTAACAAAGACAGCTTGTCTCTCCTACATGACCTTGGAGTTGTCAATACGGATGTCTCTGTCTTCGAGGGAGAAACTCTTTACCTAGCTTCCCCTGTGAGGAGCCTACAGTCCACACACTTCCCTTCCAATTATCCCTCCCTCACTTGTTCTCCATTTTCCTTCAGGAACATACTTCTGTCAAGACAGGGACACTCGCATCTGCAGCTCCTGGCTGTACCCAAGTACAGCACTTCCTGATTAGAAACATTTATAGGTGAATGTCAGCCTGGTACACTTAAAGAACACTCATGCATATGGATACTGGAATTCCTTTCAGACTTTCAGGAACTGGTGCCTTGCATGTGGTCCTTGGGTATTTTGGAGAGAAGACGGGAAGGTTTGGGGATTGGAAAGACTTGAAGCCCTTTAGAGTTTGATGTTTTCTGTGTCAAGGAATATTCTTCCTATGGCAATGCCTGGACAGTTCTCCCAATGGCTCTGCAGACAGAACACCGTAGCACTCCACTAACAGGAATTGAAACTGCAATTAGAGTCCCCTGATGTCTGTGGAGAGTGAGCATCAGACTGGAAAGGCTGATGGGGAGATAGAGAGGAAGGAGGAAAGAGCGGAAGTGCCTTTGCACGTGGCTAGATTCGTTCACTACTCAGCTAAAGTGACTCACACCCCAATCCCTACCCTAAACTCTATGATCCAGCCAACTAAGCAGACAAGACAGTGCTTGGTTTGAGCCCCCTGAGCTGGGGAGCCTGTTGCTGTGCTCTACCTTATCCTTGGGACCCTTGATTTCTCTTCGTCTCCATTGCCTGAAATGCTCTTCTATGCTTGTGTCGTTTTACCCAAGAAATAGGGCATCCTCCCTCAAGGGCAGTTTTCAGTCTGTTCACTGTTGACGTAGAGATCATTAGCAATGTTCCAGTTTTTAGGGTGGCCTCCTCATTCCCTCAGTAGCTGCCTGGGCAGGGATTCTTGCTCCCTGCCCCTGTAACGATGACACTCTTATCTCTGGGAGCGTCAAGAGTCCCATTTGATGAGGCTTAGATTCAAAAAGAAGAGAAACCACACACACACACACACACACACACACACACACACACACACTTGCAGGCATGCATGCGACATTTACATCTACCCACATGCCTTCTATCCTTTTATCAGTAAGAAGTGCCTCCATCTCACTTAGTCCTACCTCCTTGAGAACATAGGGAGTGGAGGAAGCCCTAAGCGTATGAGGCCCCAAGTGAATGTGTGTTGTTGCCATGGGCACAGCCATATCAAAACCCCAGGCCCAGACCCAGAGGGTCAAGTCTTCCCTTCTGGTCCCTGTGTGGGTATTGATAGTGTGTGCAGAGAATGCCCAGCATGGATTTCTTCCCTCTGGGTGTTTACAGGTTGAAAACTTCCACACAGAGACTGCATCACTGTTAGCCAAACCTGCTTCCTTGATCCACACATACACCATAAACCCTGCCCATCTCCTTGCTTATCTTTCTCTAATAACCCCGCCTCCTTTTTATCTGTGTCTAATAACCCCACCTCCTGTTTGTCTGTCTCTAATAACTCTGCCTCCTTTTTATCTGTGTCTAATAACCCCACCTCCTGTTTATCTGTGTCTAATAACCCCACCTCCTCTTTATCTGTGTCTAATAACTCCACCTCCTGTTTATCTGTGTCTAATAACCCCCTCCTTTTTATCTGTGTCTAATAACCCCACCTCCTGTTTATCTGCATCTAATAACTCCACCTCCTTTTTTCTGTGTCTAATAACCCCACCTCCTGTTTGTCTGTGTCTAATAACTCTGTCTCCTTGACCAGTTCTATGCAATAACTCTGCCCCTCTATTCAACGGTATTTAATAAACACTGAGCTTCTGAGGTGCTGAGGTTTCTCCATCAGAGAGCCCAGTACACCTGACTCAGCATTTCTGTCCACCTTTCTGTCTTTTCCTTCCTCTTCCTGCCTCCCCTGTCAGGTTAGTCCTGAAGGCTAAGCAAGGAAGGTAGCTGATGAGTTCTGACCCAAAGTCTGAGTGGATGGAAAAGGTGTTGTCGGTCTCTATTTTTTAAAACTCATACACTGGTTTTCTTATCATTTATAAAGCTAGAAAGATTACTTTACTGTTGGTCTCCCATGATCTAATTAGAGCAGGAACTATATGTGAGGGCATGATCATGTATAAGCACGTGGTCCATCCACCCTGAGCTGAGTTGCGTTCCCAGGCCCTGGAAGATCTTCCAAGTAGTAGTAGCCCCTCTCACAGAGATCATCTCTCCTGGTTATGATCATTTCCAACCCTTCAGGAAAGAGATCCTCTGGACATCAAAGAGAGGTGTGAAAGAAGGAAATAGGGTGCCACAAGAGCCCAGCTTCCCACCAGAGTGTGTGTGCGAGGCCTGAGCGCATGGGTGTCCACAGCTCATGTAGAAATTTCAAGAACAGGGGGAGTCGATGTAGTTTTCAGAATGTGGCAAGAGCCCTCTGTTGAGACTCTTCCTGAGGTAAAATGATTCAGATGTCAGGCAAATGTGCCCTTTGTCTTCCGAGAAAGAATGTGAAAAAAACCAAGTAGGAAATTTGAACAATGACCTTAACTTGGTCTCAAGTGTATATTCTAAACCCTGTGTTTTAGATTTTCAGTGTTCAAATGAAAGTGGCTCCATGTTTAGCTCTGCAGCCCAGCAGACTGTAGATAAGAATCTAAAATACCGGCTATCTCCCAGGGCACCTCCACAGGCTCACCTTCCCGGAAGGGAAGACCAGGGTGGGGTCCAGCCACCTGCCAAGGGAGCAGACTTGGGGAGGTAACCTGGGCCAGGCAGTCAAGGCCAAAAATGCAGTTGGAGGCCAGTCTCCTTTTTCATCCTTCCTGCAGATTGCTCCAGTCAATTAACAATAGAGACATTATTAGCTGGCCTCGTCCGTCCATGCATCCCCACCCTGTATCTGTCTGCTAGGTTCTACCTCTGTCGAATTCCCTAGGAGCATTTTTTTCCAGAGTCAGTCTTTGATCTTGTTACTTTTCCTTTAGTCCCGTGCTCAGAGTGTGGTCTCTAGTGCCAGAAGGCCAGGCCTCCAATAAATCGTCATCTCCTTCCTCTTCGATTTTCTGCTGAGAGAGTCACGCCTTGTACACAGAAGGTCAAGCTGGCACATGGAGGTGACTCAAAAATATTTCCAGACTCACCTCATTGGTGCCTTTCCCTGTCAAGACCAAGCTACATGGCAGATCTGACCAGACACACCCTGGAAGATAAATCTGTTTTTATCATTATTTTAGGGGACGGGCTTAGAGAGGCCAGGGTGGGTCACCTTGAACTATTAAGAACTGAAATATATTTCTCAAGCAAGGCCTTCTCAAAGCCTTATCTTTTCTTCACAAAAGGAGGCAATGTAAGTGTCTGGATTCATCATTGAAAGAATTGAAGATGCTCTTTACATTGATTTACACAGGCAATCCGCGGTACTCAAGTATGACTAAGAAGTCTTTGTGGTTCTGAAGGGGATGTATGGATTGTGTAGGGGAATGACTGAGTGGTGCCGGGTGAGTCAGTCTGACAATACTGAGGAACAGCAGTCAGGTGGGATGGGGCAAGGCATTCTGCCACCTCGCTTGCAGGAGGTAGCTTGGAGCTCCTGGGAAACGCCCACTAGTGTGAGGCTGAAGAACTGGTGAGGTTGGCTGTGGAAGTAAGGCAGGACATGCACAGGTGTCGTGTCGTGATGGCCATCCCGCGTTAAGCTAACGCGCTTCGACTTTATCCTGGAAGCATGGGGGTGCGGTGACGGAATTTAAGCAGCAGAATAACATGATCAGATTTGCATTCTAGAAATAACAGATTGGCAAGTGTGTGGAGTA
The DNA here is from genome assembly GCA_001685095.1 of Ellobius talpinus. Lineage (NCBI taxonomy): Eukaryota > Metazoa > Chordata > Mammalia > Rodentia > Cricetidae > Ellobius > Ellobius talpinus. The sequence goes on along the minus strand of LOJH01035777.1, from coordinate 9,246 downwards.
GGGATTGGAGTCCTGCCAGGCTGGAGACAGAGAGCCCAGTTAGAGGCAGTTGTAGTAATCCGGGCAAGAAGCCGTGAGGGCCTGGATTAAGGTAATGGCTTTGGGGATTGAGAGAATAGCTTGGCTCTGAGTGGATATTAAGAAGGTAGAATCTGCAGGGCTTGGTAACATGATGTGGGGGCTAAAGGAGAACTGAAATCTGGGATGCCTGCCAAATGTTTTCTAGGTGGAATGCATGGATGCAGGGCAGCATCACTCGGAGATATGGAATCCTAAAAGAAAGATATCCTGCTAGTGTACCCAGTGCATTCTTTATTAAGAATTAATAAAGGTTTATTTAGGGACATAAGGAAGTTATGTTTTTTCTTTAGATGTAGTCAACCAACATTCAGGAAATAGTGAATGGTGAACCGTGTACATAAATGCTGAGTGAGAACCTAAGGCAAGGTCTGGAGAACTGACGTGGATGGGATAGAAAATGAAGAAACAGTGCTCAGCCTGGCCAGACAAATCCCAGAGCTTGGGAGAATTGGGAATGATCTATTGATGCTACAGAAGGTGAAGGGGTAGGTGGGTAGGGTTCCCGTTTTCACAAGATACAAATTGAATGAGTGAGAGGAGAAAGTGAGCACCAGCCTGGGAAGCAGGGAGGTCACTGACAATGCTGGTGGCTGCAGTTTCTTCAGAGTTAAGGGAGTAGCGATAGGGTACAGTACAATGGAGAGGACACGGGAGATGAGAAAGACGAAGATCAGCACAGGCCACCGATTTAGGAAACTTTGCAGTGGAAAGGGAGGGGAGGAGGGGAAAGAATGAAATCTGGGAATGGAACTGGTGACTTTAAATCTCTCTCTCCCTTTCTCTCTCTCTCTCTCTCTCTCTCTCTCTCTCTCTCTCTGTGAGCGCTTTTGTTAAATATAGCAGAAAGACAGACAAAGAGAATGGGTAATGCCCATCCTTTGGGGTGGGAGCAGAAAGGCTGCAGAATGCACACACTGACTGGCAGGTGCTCTGGGGAGAGGTTCACATCCTTCCTGGAGACAAAGGAAGATAAGAAAGTATGGGAGTGAGCGTGACTGTGTTTTAGCAGCAGGAAGGCGTTTGCTCGATATACTGTGTGCTTTTCTGTTGAGAAGGGTGGGCAGGGTTACTTGTTGGAGTAGATAGCTTTGAAAAGAAATGTGAATTTTAAATAGCTCTTGAGAGGGACTGAAGAAGAAATGGCTAATATTTATTGGGTACTTACTGTGTCACAACCAACATTTAATTGCTTTAAATGCACTAAGTCCTGTAGTTCTTGTGACAGTTCCATAAATCAGCTACAGTAATCACCCCCTTTACAGATTAGGAAACTGAGACACAGAAATTAAATACTTTAGTAGATGAAGGTGTGAACCCGACATTTTAACCCCATAACCCATTCTTTCAAACATTCAGGTATTTTCAGAACACCCAAATTTCGTTAGTTCCTTCAAATTAATCAAATGTTTTATGCGTGCCAAGCACTTGTTTGAGTCTTATTCATAAACCATACAGTCAGGATTCCTGTGTTTGTGCCTTTTTGTGATAAAAAAAATGGTGAGACTCTGGGTAATGAAACCATACAGGTCATAAGCAGTGCAGAAAAAATATAAAGCAAAATACAGAAGGCTGGTGTTATGGAGGACTGTGAGCGTAACCAGAATTCATTTGAGCTTTTGACAGTGTGTGTGAGTGTGTGAGTGTGTGTGTGTGTGTGTGTGTGTGTGTGTGTGTTGTACAGGCCAGTGGTAACATGGGATCTCTACTTTGATCCATCTTATCCATATGTTATTGTATGTAAGTAGTGCCACAAGTGTATGCGTATGTAACGTGTGTGTGAGTGGGTATAGTCATGTGGAGGTCTATGTTGACACTGGGTGTCCTTCTTGGTTACTCTCTACCTTGTTTATTGAGGCTGGGTCTCTAAGTTGAACCCGGAGCTTGGTGATTGGCTTAGCCTTGCTAGTCAGCTTGCTCGGGGCCCTGTCTCTACCTTCCGAGTGCCGGGATTACAGACAAGCTGTCACAGCCGTCCTGCACTCTATATGAGTCTTAACTCCAGTTTACAGACCTCAGGCTTGAGTCTCAAGAGCTTCATGCACTGAGCCGTCTTCCAAGCCCTTTCACTTTTAAAGACAGCGTCTTTCCCTGGAACTGAAGCTCCCTAGTTGCTCAGACTGGCTTGTCAGCAGCTTCCCAGGCATCCTCCTGTCTCTACCTTGTAAGCACCGAGACTGCAGGCATGAGCCACAGAACTCAGCTTTTAAAGGGGGCTGGCTTTGAACTCAGGTCCTCAGGCTTGTGCAGCAAGCACTTTATCAGCCTAACCATTTCCCTGGTCCCAGAGATTTTTTGAACAAAGACTTCTGAAGCAGGGGACTACTCAACCATGTGAATATGTAAGAGATCACCTAACTCCTACTGCAGAGCCCTGCTTGGCATAGTGAAGGAACAAGGGGTGACAGACATGACTGATGGGCTGGAGGAGGCCAGGAGACAGATGCAGAAGGTTCTGGAGAGAATGGGGAGCCTAAACTTTTTTTCAGTGGAATGGGGACACTGCAGGGTTTTCAGCAGAGAAGTAAGTAGCATCCTTACCTGTAGCTCTGGATGGTGTACTATGAACAGAACCCAGGGAATCTGGGTTTAAGACAGTGTAAAGACAAGAAGGGAGCCCAAACTGGAGACTGCAGCCATGACTGAGGGCTCTTCTAGATCATTTGTCTCTCTCTGTAAACTTCAGAGTCAGACTTCCACAGAGCAGCTTGCTGCGATCTTGCTTGACATTGCCCGGAACGGGCAGATAATGTTAGGAAGAGCTGACAACAATAATGAGCCTTTCTAGCCATAATGTGGACTAGGTCTCTATTTACTCAGATGTTCAACAATCTTAAAAATACAAATGCTATTACTGTGACTTGAATATCAAATTGCAACTGTCAATTCATAATCTGGGGAATTGTCAGCTTCTTACATTAGCCTTGCATGCTAACCCTTGCTATTCTTTCTGAGTTATGTGTATTTTTGTTGGGTCTTCAGAATTTTCTTTACAGACCATCAGGTGTCAGTGAAGAAACAAAGCCTCTTCTTCCTCTCCAATCTGAACATGTTTTATTGCCTTTGTTGTCTTTTGAGCTAGCTAGAACTTCTGATCTGAGCAAGAATGGAGAAACAGGGCAGTTCTGCCTGTTCCTCTTCTTATAGACAGAGATGCAGAGTCTCAACATCAAGTGTAACGTTCCTGTAGGGTGTTGTGGCTACTTTTCCCTAAACTGAAGGTACTCCCCTCCGTTTTTAGCTTGACACAGTATTTTGTTATTGGTGTCTGTTAGGTTTTGTCAAGTCTATTTTCTGCATCTGTTGGCATACACACATAGATTTCCTTATTTACGCTGTTAATATGCTCGATTGCATTAATTGGTCCTGTAATGTCGGACTGTTCTTGCATACCCGGCCCATGTCCAAGTTGGTCATGATGTCTAATTCTTTTCTCTGCTCCTGAAAGTGAATGTCACCACATGTCACCTCCTACTGAAGTCCTGTTTGGACACTGCCTTTGGAGCCCTCACGGACCTCTACTCCTGTCTTTAAGATGGAATGTACTGGAATATATTGTTTTGATGCCGTTTTACTTCTACAAGCACACTGCACATCTGAGAGAAAAGCCACTTTTCAAGGTTGTTGTTGTTTTTCCTGTTTGTTTGTCTTAGCTAATAGAGCCTCCAGGGTTCTATAAACCATTTAATTCAGGCTCGTTCACTATTCTTCGATCTCCAGTGCTTAGGATCCTGCTTGGCCCATGCTTGTATTCTTAGAGATGTATCGAAAGCAAAAGGGCAAAAGAGCAACTTCCAGACACAGAACATGGTTCCAAGCCAGTGGGCAGAGTGCCAAATGTTTCAGTAACATAAACCTGGGGCTGAGGGTGACACGGAGGGAGAAAGGAATCTCCATCTATGCTTAGTGACATTTTAAATGAATAAGCTGGGAGACTTTATCAGGAATGTGGTTGCAGGTTTCTGACCTCTGACCTCTCTGAGAGAGGAAGGGGAAGGGGGAGACCGGGACTAGGCCAGCAGAGATAGGGATTTGACGTGTGTGGCGCTCTGTGGATGTGCTGACGCGGCACAAGAGCCTTCGATTGCTTCAGTCACCTTGAGTTAGCTCTGAGGTCAACCACCCTCTAACATTTCCAGCCCGCTCTCCTGTGTTGGGATGGAGGGGAAAATAAGGGGAAGGTGCTTTATGTGGTGTGGGAGATCAGAGATGCTGAGGAAACACAGTCACGCCTCAGGTCTGGGAAACTGCTCAAGTTTAGGGAACCATAATGAGCCCAAGGAATCTTTAACAATTTTCTATAAAATGATAATGAGAAGAGAGTATAGCCTCGGCAGTTTGGGCCTTCTTTCTCCTCAGACATTTTGAAGGTCCTTTCTTCCCTCAAATGAAGATACCTGTCATGAAAGACTTATCCCAACTGAGGGTCCTAGCCATGGATATCCCTTACTATGCCTCCATTATTCCTGGAAATGTGTTATGGCCATAAGTAAAGCAGGTAAGAAGCCTTACCTGCTTATACTACTCAGTTAGGGTAGCCACCATCTACAAAAATTGATGATATATTTTTAAATTACTACAAGAATTCAAAGATTCCCAGAAAAGAGAAACAGCAAATATTTTGAGGAGATAGAATTACTGATTGCTCTGATTTGATCTGTGTAGTGTGTATTGATATATGCATGGATTTAGAATATTATGCCCACAAATATCAATAAATGCTACGTCAGTTAAAACAAATTAAAATATGTCTAGCAATGTTACTTATACATGTAAATCTACTTTAATAAACCAAAACAACCTATTACCCCACCACCACTCCATGAAGAATATCTAAACACAAGTGTTATCCATTCCGGTCAGTTGTATAATGTTCCTCAGCGTTTTAATGAGAATTTTCTTTCCGAAGCAGTAGAAGGAACCTAAGCTCTAGCCTGCTAATTGCAGGGGGTTGTTTAAACAGGGCTATTTTTGTTGTGAGAAACCACTGCCTTTGCAGGAATGCCAAGCTTTTCTTCCTCAGCATCTGACATTATCTTTTCACCCTGGTCCTCTCCTGCCCTCTTTGGGCAGTCTATATTCTAGCTATGTCTATACTGATGGATTCTTTCCTCTTAAACTTCAGAAAAGCACAATTAGTTTCAAATGAAGCACAGTTGAATGGAAGCATTTCCCAAGTGTTTTTCCTTTTGAGTATTCCAACATTCCAATGGGATATGAAAAAGCCTAATGACATGACTGATTGTCCCACATATAAAGACGTTGTCATGGGTTATCTTTGCTGTCACCTCGCCTGGATTTAGAATAGCCAAGGAGTCACACCCCCAGGCATCTCTGTGAGGGTGTTTGCAGAGGGGTTTAGCTGAAGAGGAAGGCCTACACTGAATATGGGTGACATCATCCCATAGACTGGGTGGGGGGATCCAGATTGAGCGAAAAGGGGGGACAGAGGAATCCAGCTAAGCCCCAGCATTCATTTCTTCCTGCTTCCTAGTCTGTCTATATGAAAGCACCCCCAAACTCATGCCATCATGAACCTCATGAACCCTGCCATGATGGATTTTATCCCTTTGCCCTGTGAGTCTCAATAAATCCTCCCTGCCTTCTGTTCCAATAGTCAGGTTCTTTTGACACAGCAATGAGAAAAGTGACACCTAGGCTTCTGGATTTCTAAAGAAGGCTGGTTCCACCAGGTGACGGGCTATCAGACACTGTGTGCTAATCAGTGATAAGGACATTGTTATACCCACTGGTGACTGTGAGATAGTATGCCAGTTTTACATATGAAGGGACTGAGGCTCAGAGATATAACCCATGTTCTCCAGGAGACAATCATTTATAGACTGAGTAGGACATTTGGGTTACACTAGAGCAACGCTTCCCTTGACTGGCGCTGGATCTCTACAACCAAAATCATCCAGAGGACACCTGCACAGAGGCACCCGGTGTTTCAGATCTAAGAGGCCAAGATTGGCCCATGTATTGGCCAGGGTCATAAGGTCTAGTTCCTCGGCAAGAAGTGGTCCTTGGAGAGATGAAGGGGATTGGAATGTCTGGGGTTGGAGGACAGTTTTTCTAACCCCCACAACCCTGGAGGGTCCCTTCTGTTCATCACTTCAAGAGGTTGCTAACTGGACCATACATGTGGTCTTACCCTTTACGGTCTCGCCCAGTTCTCCCGAGAACAGGCCAGCAGCTGGAGTTTAGAAGTGATGGGTAAGAATCGCAAAACTACCTTCTCACTTTGGGGGTAGGGCACACTTCTCATTGGAAATCATCTCCCCCACTCCTTCCTTGGGGTAGAGAGAAGTCAATACATTGGCTTAAGGTTGTGGGATTTTTATGAAGAAACTCAAGAGTCCCTGAAAACGTTATATCGGCTACTAACTTGTTGCTGATAAAAGACTCCTGTAGTTACTGGGCAGTTAAATGATCAGGCTACAGACTAGGAATTTCTCTATTCTCAATAATTGATGTTTCTGGTGAAACTCAATTCAGTGCCTGAGACCATCCCTGGAAAGTCCATAAAACTTCAGAAATCTATAAAAAGTCAAAATAATGACCGTAAATTTCCCAGCATGCCCATCGTTCATACTTCAGCTTTTCCATATGTTTATTGAGAAAGAAAATTTACCCTGAGTCACCGAGCCCCCAGATTCTCCAGGAGTTAGCTTGTAAGGTTCTGTGACTGGAGGGGTTCTTTTAAATGGTGAGTAAGTTAACGAGTGTTATTTACACATGGATATAATGCTGGGCCCAACTGGCCTGAAGTCAAGGTGTCTGGGAAGTTGGTAGCAACTTGGCTACCCTGCATTTATATCACACAGTTAAACTTGACACCTACTGCAGGAATGGAAAACAATCCCCATTTGGGAGCTACCTCTACTGGGAAAACCATAACTTGGGATTTATTGACTTTGGTGTGTTGAAGGTGTCAACCTGTTGCGTGGGCACATTAGACAGAGGTATCCAGGGTAGATGCCGTGTCTCATTTTCAGACGGAGATCAATCCAACTTTAAACATCTCCCCCCATCCCCTACCCCCACCGCCTCAGAATTTCTGTCTGGGACTTCCATGTGTGTTCACTAACTCCAGGTCCATAGCCTGACAGAAAATCCATCCGTCTGTGTCTGACTCTCAAAACTGAGACCCAGAAGGAAAAATAAATTTCTTGTGAGGTCATCCCCACAGTCTGAACCCTATCTGGTAGACTCCTTGAACCACTAAAGTGGCAAAGAACTTGGCTGTCTTCCCAGGTGTTGGAGAAGGTGCCAGAGACAAGAAAAGTAGCCAGAGGTGGTGGCACATAAGAACACGGAACCTGAGTCAGAAAATAGAAAACAGGACAGTGGGGGCTGAGATGCTCACACAGAAAAGCAAACCCAAGGTGTTTGCATGGGGCTGGGGTAGGGGGGATGCGAGCCTGCTAGAGAAAGAGAAAAGACTTGCTCGCTTTACTTTTTGCAGGTGCAGAGTCACAAAAAAGCTTCAGGCTGTATAAAAATTGAGCTTTTTTGTGTGTTTGAAAAAGTCCACCAAAAGTTAAAGGAGTTGAAAAGGAGGGGCAGAGGTACAGAACCTGGACGTTTATAAACTATTTGGAAGAGAGGCTTGGGTGTGACTGAGTCTCTTCCAGCTTTGTTCCCAAGCGCTCATATTTCCTCAGGCTGCTTTTGCAGCCAGCTCTCTGATGACTGACCTTTGGGGGACTAAGTTGGAGCAGGGGGATGTCAGTAGTTCACTCTCTAGCCTGGCTGGGGGCTTCTTCCTTCTGCTGCATTCTCTTTCCAAATACATTGGCATCAGAATGGAGCTAAGAGATTAAGCAACTCCTGAGTTCTAATCTGTCTGTCAGAGGATTGTTTTCCCCAAGCTTCTCCATAGGCACTCGAATGCTGAGAATATATAGTGAGGACAACTTCATTTGTTTTTTCCTATCTTTTTTTTTCTACAAAGCAATGGAGTCCATTTCTTCTGCATTAAATTAGGTGAAATTATGTTCTACTGCTTGAAAGACAAGACTGTTAACTCCTACCATGCAGCCTGAGTGCCAGAGGAGAACAGCATATCACACCTGTTCAGTGAATTCTTTGTAGCCTCTTAAAATAGGGTTCAAAGCTGCTATAAGCATCAAGGTACCTCTGTTCTTCTGTATGTACTGGACATACAGATACCGATTGTTGGTTTGATTGTTGAGTTAAGAGAGACCTACACAGAACAGAGCCCATTTTGTATCACCTACAGTTGGTGTTGTATAGCAGTTTCCATTCTATTCTGCAGGAAAGCTTATTAAGGAAGGAAATAAACAACTCATAAAGCTTCAGAAAGTCCCTGAAACTGACCAGATTCACTAGGCCTTTTCCTCTTCAAGAGTATATAAGCAGCAAAGATGGCTGAGATTCATCCTTAGACAAGCCCAGCTGCTGAAAGAAACAGAGAGTAGCTGAACTGCCTTAGAAGAAACCAACACCAGCCGTGCCCCTGGAATGGACACCCACCAACATGTTGAGCTGCCTGCAGACTCTGCACTGTGCTCCAGGTCCCCAGCGTTTGAGAGCTGTGAGCCATGCCAGGTTGGCTTTGGTGATTCAGCTGTATTTGAATCATTTCTGCACTTGTAAGTAACCCAGCACACTCCTGTGACTCCGATAAAACTCACCATTTCAGCAAGTTGAACTGTGGTGGTAGCAGTGTTTTTGTCTGTTGCTGGTTCCCTATATAAGGTGAACAGAAATTTTTGCACATCTCCCTAGGAAAAGTCTGTCACACAGCATCGGTGTGAACTATTATACATGTAAAAACACATGTACTCTCATACATATTCACACACACACACACACACAATCATGTTCTTGGGCAGTCACATAATTTTTATGACAAACATTTTTCGCATCCTTTGAAATAAAAATCAAGTTTTCTTTTTAAAAAGTTTTTTGTCTTGCTAAAGTATTCATTCTTGTAAGTTTTTCCTCTAGCTTATTTCTGTTGAAGACCTACTTAAGACTGATATGAGATCATTAATAGACCTGTGAATTATGTTTCTGAGGAAACTTTGGTAGTTGGGTTCAATTTCTATTGTTCTAAGTTAATCTTTTTTCTTTTTTTTTGGTTTTTCAAGATAGGGTTTCTCTGTAGCTTTGGCGCCTATCCTGGAACTAGCTCTGGTA
>LOJH01035775.1:0-23603 GCA_001685095.1 Ellobius talpinus | reverse complement strand
AATAAGGTGAACCCAAAGAAAAACATATGTAGATCATCCTGGAAATTGGAAGCAGTCAAGATCGGCAGGCAAAAGTTGGGAGCATGGGTGTGGGGGGGTAGGGGAAGGGGAGATGTGGAGAGAGAAGGGAGAATGGAAGGACTGGGGAGATCTTGGGGGAGTGGGAGGGTTGAGATGGAGGAAGGGCGGGTATAGGAGCAGGAAAGAAGATATCTTAATTAAGGGAACCATTTTAGGGTTGGCAAGAAACTTGGCTCTAGAGGGGATTGCAGGTGTCCACGGGGATGCCCCCAGCTAGGTCCTTGGGCAGCAGAGGAGAGGGTGCCTGAACTGGCCTTGTCCCATAGTCACAATGATGGATATCTCGAATATCACCAGGAGGGTGATTTCTGAACTTTACCAATTGCAAAGGGAAGAAAAAGGCTAGTGGGTCACAAACTAACCATGCACCAACCCACTATCAGGCTTTCTATCTCTTTGTCTCCTTACCTAGCACCAGCGTTTTTACAGATACATACAATGAGTCTCCTTTGGAAACTTCATGAGCAGCAGTTTTAACAGAAGAGACAGACTAGCCAGTTTCTGTTGATGACCTGGTCTTCACTGGCCAGATAAGTTGTTTCTGTTGCTGTAGGTCTGAGTGGAAATGAGAGAAAGAGAAACCTGTAAAATATGATGATGTGGGGTTCTCCTCTGTATGCAATGAATATGTTTTATTGCCATTGGTTAATAAAGAAGCTGCTTTGGAGTCTTGTCATTTGACAAGCACTAACTTGTCTTTCCACCCACTTTTAATATTCCAAAACTCCTAATTCATTCCTTCAGCTTAAACCCAGAAAAGTGAGAAATTTGAACAGCATAGCTTCAATTATTTCATGTATTGTAATTTCAATGCAATATAAAATATATGTAATTATGAGGTTGTAGGTGCCATGACAAGCTCTTTATGCCAGTGATCCAGGAAATATTCCAGTACTCATTGATGGGTCTGAGAGTCTAAATATTGGCTTTCCTATGCTTTTCAAGTATTCAAGGCTTTCTGATAATTTTTCCATTCTGTGGGCATCTATTCTGAATTGTACATTTTGATTTGTTTACTGAGAACAAATAAATTGTGCAAAAGATAAAAGCCCTTCAGTAGCAATTAAAATAACTCATGGTGTCTTAATATGATATAAGTTCTATAATTCCTTAGAGGAGCATTTCCCAAGCTGAGCCCCTTAGAACATTAATGTTCTATATTACTTTAATGACTGTCCCTGAGGGTTAACAGAAATGGACAGTCCTTCCCTGGTGGACTTCTTGGGATCTTTGGTAGTCTTTGGGATTCTAAGAAGAGGATGGAAAGGCTCTGGTTCTTCTTCATATTTAGTCGACTACGGAAGCACTTTTTTTCATCTACAACTAATTTGACATTTAACATGGCATAGAACACACTGAATCTGGACAATGGAGGTACACACCCTTAAGCCCAGCACTTGGGAGGCTGAGGCAAAGTGATCTCTATGGGTTTGAAGCCAGCCTGGTCTACAAAACAATTTACAGGACAGCCAGGGCTACACAGAGAAACCCGGTCTAAAACCCCCTCCAAAAGAAGTGTCTGTGATACACGTTTGTATTTAGAGCCATCAGGGAGGCTGAGTCAAAAGGATTAGCTGAGACCAACCTGGGCAACATAGCAAATGCTTTCTCATTTAAATAAAAGGGGGGAGCAGGAGACAGCTGTAATTTGTAGATATTGACTGACTAGGTTCGAATTCTCACTCAGATACCTTATAGATGACTGTACTGCCTGCCTGTACTACGTGACAGTACGGTACTACTCCTGTATTGTGGCGCCTGCCCTACAGGACCATTCACAAAGCCAGGCAAGGGCCTGGAGATTTAAACACACAAAGACACACAGACAGAGACATGGGTCATCCTTGAAACAGGAATGCCCCCTTTATTGTGTCCAGGGGCAGCTTATATAGGGATCCCTTAACTGATAGCTACGCCCCAGCCAAACCCACCAGAAACCACTCCACTGTCATCAGGAACTCCTGAGGGTCTCGTGCTCAGAGCAGCTACAAGATTAACACATTATTTACAAGAAATTCAGGATCTGGGGGTTCACAGCTCCCAACAGATGACTTGATATCTCCTTAATTATTATTTAAATCTTTGGAAAAAATAGTGTATGTCCATATTTCATCAATGTTTACAATATAAGTTTTCATATATGCTTCAGCAGCTGCTATACCAAAATGCATCTTATTACCAGTAGGATTTTGAGTTCAGTAAAGTACAGTAGCATTAAGAATATCAAATTGCTAATATATATTGAACCCTTATAAAAGTTCCTGAGACTAATTAATTGCTACACTTGTGTTTGCTACTTATGTTAGCTTATTATCATGATTGCTATCATCTTGGCAGTTGAACCTTTTAGATTCAAATTTCTCACACAATATTATTTATCATCTTGCTTTTGAATCTCAATGTGAGTAGCCAATATCACCTCTAAACATGTATCTAATGTGAAAGTCCAGTGCCTCACACATTATAAGGGCTTAATAATTATCTTTGTAATTAATGAACAGATGAATAACTCAATGAGAATACTCTAATTGCTTAATCTTGGATATAACGATATTCTTCTAGGATGATACCTGGATATTTTATAGGCATTCAATACATACAGAATGAATTAATTCTTATCACCAAAATAATAAGAGATAATAAAATTATTCCTGACATCATTAATCCACAGTGTTCTGGAAATTTAACATTGTAACTTCATACAGCTGGCACTAAATATATAATATGATTTTTTTGTGTTCTTAGGAAGGCCTATAGCATTCGTATCTTTATGTGGTCATTTTTACAAAAGTATTCTGTGCCACATTAAATATTAAGGGACAATATTGTCTTCAAGATTATGGCATGATCACATTTTATATTAAAAATAAAACAACAGAAAAATGCACAGAAAGTCTGAAAATAAAAATACATCCAAATGTAAACAGTTATTGTCTTTTCTTTGTACTTTGCAGCTTATTTATGATGAGCACATAATATTTTCATAATGGAAAAAACACTAAAAATAAAATTTTTATACTTCAGCTTTTAACCCGATGATCTCTTCAAGTACAATACTCTACTGGTGGCAAAGAAAAATGAATTCCTTTTTTGTTATTTATTCTGAATGTAAAAGCTGTGAACTTCATTGAGTGACCTTTCTGTTCACAGATCATGAGACACTGTAAAAAGAAAAAAACTGATCAGTAATTTTTTTGTAAAGTTATAATCTTAATTGTCTTAATCATATCCCTGCTTAATTCATTTTCTCTCTTGTCAGTGAAGGCATGCTTTTATAACTTCCCCCTGAAAATTGAGCAAAATAATTTGTTTCCATCTTGAAAGCCACCAATTTTTACCCTCAACTCCCTTCCCTGCATGCTTAATTTTTTCAAAATAGAATAAACAAGTCATGCATGGTGATACATGACTTTAATCATAGCACTTAGAAGGCAGTGACATGAGTCTCTGTGAGTTTGAGACTAGCCTGATCTACACAGTGAGTTCTAGACTAACCAGGTACAATAATTAAGTCCTATCTCAAATAAAGTGCAGGAGGGGGCAACAAACCTTTAAACATATCCAGTAATACTGACATTCATCTAATAGTCTCCCAACTTGTGTTTATCTGCTATAATGGTAACCACTCATCAAAGCTTCTCCAGGACTTTTCAGACTCAAGCCCTGAAATACTCCAATTCCAGAAAATATCCTCAGTTCTGGGCAAATCAGAATAATTAAGCATTTTAGACTTTGAGAAATTTCCACATAAGTAGCGTCTTAGTTGGGGCTCCTTATAGAAGCAATTTGTTTAGAGAATTCTCTCAGATGAAAAGGGGAAAGAGAGAAATTGTCTGTGGTGTGAGGATGTCTGTGGTATGAGTGTGAATCAAACCAAAGAAAGAGGTTGAGACTAACTTTAGTCTGACCCCATAGGAGACTCTGGAAGCCACATTGCACCACAGAGTTGGAAGCACCTTAGGAACAGGACTAGCCATTCACAGATTTCTGTAGACTAGCTGTGACAAGGCAGCTCCCATTTGGCTATATGACGTTCTATTAGTTGCATGCTGCTTGGACAAAATACATAACAAAACCATCGTGAGGGAGAAAGGGCTCATTTAGGCTCACAGATGAATGGCTCATAAGGGTACAGTCCTGCATGGTAGGTATGTCATGGTAGCAGGAGCCTAAGGTAGCAGGAGCCTATAAGGCAAGTGATTGCATCACATCTGCAGTCAGAAAGGAGAGAGAGACAAATGCCTGTGCTCATCTCAGTGTCTCCTTTTCATTCAGTCCTGGACCTCAGCCCCACGGAATGAAACTTCACATAGTCCAGGACCCCGGGCCCAAGGAATGAAACTGCCCGTAGTCCTGGACCCCGGCCCCACGGAATGAAACTGCCCATAGTCCTGGACCTCGGCCCCACGGAATGAAACTGCCCATAGTCCTGGACCCGGGCCCCACAGAATGAAACTGCCCATAGTCCTGGACCCCCCAGCTCATGGAATGAAACTGCCCATAGTCCAAGACCCGGCCCCACAGGATGAAACTGACCAAACTCCAGGACCCCGGCCCCACAGAATGAAACTGCCCATAGTCCAGGAACCCAACCCACAGAATGAAACTGCCCGTAGTCCAAGACCCCGGCCCCACGGAATGAAACTGACCAAAGTCCAGGACCCCGGCCCCACAGAATGAAACTGCCCATAGTCCTGGAACCCAGCCCACAGAATGAAACTGACCATAGTCCAGGACCCCGGCCCCACAGAATGAAACTGCCCATAGCCCAGGAACCCAGCCCACAGAATGAAACTGACCAAAGTCCAGGAACCCAGCCCACAGAATGAAACTGCCCATATTTAGGATAGGTCTTCCCATCTCAACCTAATCAGAATGATCCCACAGAAGTATGTCCAAAGGTTTATTTTCATTATGACACTGAATCCTATCAAATTGACAAAGTGAACCACCACAGACATTCTTTACTGAAAATATCAGTGGACCCTTACTAGCTATCCAACACTCAGAAGCCCTAGAGATACACCATCCAGCGTGGCCAAAGGAATCCAAGTAGAATACAAATAGTGACATCATCTAGTCTTTGTGAATCTACTATTATAGTCTATACAGCCTTCTGTTTAGAACTACTATGTGGCTTTAAGCTTTATCACTAGTCGTCACTACTTCATCTTATAACTACAAGAAAATGTCTGAGAGCATGGCAGTCAGGACACAAATGCCTAGGTCTTTTTTATTTCATCTTCCTTGTGACAGATTCCCCTGGGAGTTTTTTCATGATGACCTGGGGTAAGGGAGACTAGTGTTAGACTTCTGAATCATTTTCATGGCATGGCCACTATTTTAGTGGAATGGTAGCTCTAAAAGGTATAATTTTACACTTCCCAGAAAATAAAAGCATTTGTGCCTTTGGCCTAGGGTACTATTTTGTCATCTGTCCCAGAATACAAAGTTTTGCACAGCAGAAATGGTAGAATCACATCCCTGTTGGCAAAAATCATTACTTTCATTTTTCCATTTGGATGTTTTCCATTTTCAGAACACAACCAGTTTGAGATTGCAAAATACTTTCTTGTGAGAACTTTGAGGTGAGGACAAAAGGCATTTTGTTCTTTTATAGAATTATGTAAACTGTTTCTTATTTAAAACTCCTCCTCTGGATTTTTAAATAGATTTTCAATATATGCAATGAAAAACTCATCTTTATTTCAGTCAGCTGCAGGTATTCTTGTGTTATTTGGTATGTTTCTGTAAGACTCTAAGGAATGGGAATGTGTTTATGTGATGAGAGTCACAGTTTCAGAATGCAGAGATACAAAAAAGAAGAACAGGAACCAGGACTGTTGGAATGGGCCAATAACCCAACTGCTCAGGAGCATGAAGTAGGTAGATCAGAAGGCAAAGAACTGCCTGGACTATGGAAGGAGTTCAAGGCAACCCGGGAAATTTGGTGAGAGCTTATTCTCAAAATAAAAAGTGAGTAGAAGACTGGGGTCAAAAAATCTCAGTGGTAGAGTGCTTTCCTGGAAAAAAACAAAAAGCATAGAAAGAGCACAACAGAGCACACTTGTTTCTCTGTGTGTACATTTTTGGACAAACTCTTTACACTATCATAACCTTTCTCATCTACCAAAAATAAATCTTCTACTTATTTTTTCTTACCATTTTGGGGACAGGGTCTATTTAATTTAGTACTGGCTGTCCTGGAACTCTCTATGTAAATGAGGCTGGCCTTAAACTCACAGACATGTGCCTGCCTCTGCTTCCTGAATGCACTGATAAAAGGAAAACAAGCACCTCATTTCCTACAATTTTTGCTTCCTTGCGAATTGTTTTCTTCTTTTGTGCTGACATTTTATTCTTTCCCTCACTTTTTATTCCGTCTGTGTTTATCCATGTATGGTGTGATTAGACTTTCCAAAGGAACAACATCTCAGCTGGTCAGCTCTTTTATATCCATCTAAGAGTGAGACACAGGCTTAACTGTAAACCAGTCGTCCTGACCTCGACACTATGACACTTTGAGCTAGGTAATTGTTGGGAAATGCCCTCTGTATTAACCCTGACAACTGATCTCTCGCCTCTGTCTACTGCATAGCAATAAGACCTTTCCTTTTCTGCTGTAACAAACAAAACTGTCTACAGACATTGTGAAATGTCTCCTCAAGACTAAAATTGTTATTGATTGGAAACTATACTCTTATTTATTAATTATCTGTTTACTTTGAAACATGATCTCACCCTGCATCCCACATTGGCCTAAAACTCACTATCTGGTCCAGGCTGGCCTCAAACACATAGCAATCTAACTACTTCAGCCTTCCATATGCTTGTATCATGTGTATATGGCAACATGCATAAAAAGCACCACTCTTATGTATTAGTCTCTGAACAATTTATGAACGTGGAAGTAGGGAATCATATAGAATATTATGCTTGTAAAATAATTTAAGACTATTTTTCTGCCCTCTTATCACCATCCTCACACACACACACACACACACACACACACACACACACAAGTGAATCAAAATACTCTCCAGTTGACAGTCTCTAGGCAGTATCTAAGATACCTTGCTGAGCAGACATTGAGCCTGACTGACATGAAGTTGCATGTCCTTGTCTTAATTAGAGTTTCTATTGTTGTGAAGAGACACCATAACCATGGCAACTCTTATAAATTAAACTATTTAATTGGGTTTGGGTTACAATTCAGAAGTTTAGCCCATTAATATCATGGTAGGAAGCATGACAGCATAAGGCAGACATGGAGCTAGAGAGGTAGCTGAGTTAGGCATCTGGGTAGGCGGGCAGTGGGAAGAGACAGTGAGCCCCTATGCCTGGTTTGAGTTCTGAAACCTCAAAGCCCACCCCCAGGGATACATTTCCTTCAATCATGCCTACTCCAACAAGGCCACGCCTCCTAATAGTGCTGCTCCCTATGGGCTTATGGGGGCCATTTTTATCAAAACCGCCACAGTACTCTATAGACAGCTTTTGATTAATAAGAGAAAAAAACCTACAGAAGCCTCACTGTAACACAGCCTGCAGGGTCAACTGAAATTGTCTTTAGGGTGTTTCCAAGCGTTCCTCCTCCCCTCCCTTTTCCTCTCATCCTCAGTTTTTAATCCTAGTGATACACTTTAAGAACCATCACATTCTCTAAATTTTATACTAGATTCAACTTCTTAGGGAAACTCATTTATGAGTAGACAAGGAAACTGATAGACTATTGATGTTTCAGGGTGATTTGATTTCTTCTCTCTCATGATGAGGTTGATGAAGTTTGTCCATTGTAAGTACTGGTGATCATTAAGGTGTTTGGCCTCTATCTCCATAAATAGGTACAGTCTTTGGGTACAGTGGAAAATTGCATCAGTGTCTTGCCTTACAACTTGAGCTCAGCAGTAGTCACACCAATGACAGGCAAGAGTTAGAATAAAGAATGGTTTATTTAAAAGCTCATAATAGGAAATTGGGCAGAGTGTGAGCAGCATAGGCTAAAGAGCATACATACTGCTTTTTTAAATCAATTTTGTCTTAAAGTAACTTTTATACACTTGCAGGATATACCTTGAATGAATGAATAATGGGGTACTTTAAAGGCTCTTCCCACCCTGATACACTAGAAAAGAACACAATCTTGTGACTAGTCAAATGGCCTAAGAAGTTAGTGAGCTTTATTTTATCTCAGATAAGAATTGATTCACCACTCAACAGTATCTGTTGGGTGACCAATATAAATCAAATTCTATTCTAGAAATGGGGGGGAAAAGCAGTAAACAAAACAAAGTTTCTATATCATGGAAATTAAATTTTAATAAAATGTGAACAATTAGATTATGATGAGGTTGATAAAAAAAGAGTAAAGGGGCCAAAGGGATGAAGGAAGAATTTTTTTAAGTTTTGAAATTGTGATATAATTACATAATTTCCCTCCTCAAACTCCTACCATATACCCTCTTGTTCATTATAAAATTCATGCCCTATTCTTCTTTAATTGTTAATTTATATTCCTAAATTCATAAACACAACCTGCTTAGTTATGTAATCTTACCTATATGTATATGATCTCAGTTGGTACTGAATAGGCAATTTGGGATTTTTTTCCCTTGGGAAGATAATTTCTCCCACTCTAAGCATTGAGGGAACGAACTTTAGAAGGAGAAGGATTAGATATGAAGAGATTGGGGTAGAAAAGCAAGAGCACAACCAACTTACTATTCTATTGCTATGAAGACACTACAACTAAGACAAGTCTTATAAAAGAAATCATTTAATTGGAAGCTTGCTTACAGTTTCAGATGTTTAGTTCATTAATGTAGCTTTTATTTTCACTCTTTTGGAGGCCCACCACCAAGCTCCAATATAATCACATGGAGACTTATTCTTACTTATGAATTCCTGGCCTTAGCTTGGCTTGTTTCTAGTCAGATTTTCTAACTTAAATTATCCCATTTCTCTTTAACTACATTTTGCTTTCTAGACTTTCTTTATTCTATATATACTATATCTATTTATCTTTCTTTATTCTATATATCTTTCTTTTTTCTTACTCTGTGGTTGGCTGTGTGGCTGAGAGGGTGGCCTCTGGCATCCTTCACTCCTCCTTTTCTTGTTTCTCACTCTTCTCTCATGTGGCAGGAGGAAAGGGCTGCTTGTCGTCCCAGCCACCCAGCTATCTTATACCCAAAATAATCACACAGAAACTGTATTCATTTAAACACTGCCTGGCCSATTAKCTCTAACTTCTTATTGGCTAATTCTTACATCTTAATTTAACCCATTTCTGTTAATCTGTGTATTGGCACGTGACTGTGGCTTACTGGCAAGATTCTAACCAGTGTCTCTCTCAGGCAGGAGATCCATGGCATCTGCCACTCTGCCCTTCTTCCCAGCATTCAGTTCTGTCTACTCCGCATACCTACGTTCTGTCCTATCAACTAGGCCAAGGCAGTTTCATTATTCATCACCCAATGAAAGCAACACACAAACAGAAGGAACTCCTACACCACTCTCACATCTAGATTTTTCATCCTTCTTTATTCTTTCTGTCTGACAAGCCCTCCCTATCCCTCTCCTGCCTAGCTATTGGCCACTCAGCTCTTTAATAGATCAATCAGGTGTTTTAG
The DNA here is from genome assembly GCA_001685095.1 of Ellobius talpinus. NCBI lineage: Eukaryota > Metazoa > Chordata > Mammalia > Rodentia > Cricetidae > Ellobius > Ellobius talpinus. The sequence continues at coordinate 13,890 of LOJH01035775.1, read as the reverse complement.
TCAAGCAGTGTAACACAGCTTTACAGAGTTAAACAAATGTAGCATAAAAGACTGTAACATATCTTTGCATAATTGAACAAATATTCCACAGCATAAATGAATATAACACATCTTACAATAATATTCCACAACTTGTTATCATCGCTGTGGAAATCATGGCAGCATGCAAGAGCAGTGTTGAAGAAGTAGCTGAGAATGTAACATCCTGATCCAAAGGCAGAAAGAAGAGAGCAGCAACTCTGGGCCTGGTTTGGGCTTTTGAAACTTCAAAGTCTACTCCCCATGACTCGTCTTCTTCAACAAGGCCACACCTGTTTCAACAAGGCCATACCTCCTTCTAAACCTTCTCAAGCAATTCTACTCCCTGGTGTCTGAACATTCAAATATGTGAGCCTATGGAAGCCAATCTCATTCAAAGCACCACAAGTGACCTAGACAGATAGACAACGTGTCTCTGGCAGATGAAGTGACCTAAACGGGAGCAATGTGTCTCTGGCGGGTAAAACAGTAAAGCCAAAGACCTCAAAATGGGAGCCTGATTAGAGGGTTTGAGGACTGACCAGGCAGCAAATGAGACTGGAGCCAAGAAACAAGATGACAAATGTTCAGTTAGTGAGGGACCAAGAGTCACCAGATAAGACCTTATTAGCTGTGTCCTCAGTCTTTGGAACTACTTCTTACTGAGCTTTAGTTTCTGTACCATTCTTATTTGTTGTACCTGTGTCATTCACTCATTCATATATAATTCAAATTCCCTAAGCACTTGAAATATCATGCTGAGGACCTGGGGACCTAGATCAGTACTACAGCACATTTTCCCTGAGGCTATACCTAAATTTGAGTTATTAGGTAAGCCTTTCTAATAGAAATCTACCTCAATCTTTACTCAAGTTGATGTGACAGACTTTGATGGCTCCCCATGGGAGTCCTCACCCTCTCTGAGGAGTGGATGGTGGGTGAGATGGGGAGAAGGTAGGAGGAGTGGATGGATGGATGGAAGGGAGAGGGAACTAGGATTGAATGTAAAATAAGATTGTTTTAAAAATAAATAAATAAGAGAAATATAGCAAAGAATGTTTCAAATTGTTTGGTCCTTGATTTCAATTAGCAAGAGTCACAAAACTCATTCAGCAATGAGAAATTAGGTTCTTCCTTCTACTTAGCCATTCTGATATGATGAATATCTCCCTTTGCAGTCTTATGAGTTGTCTCCTTATAGCCCTTTTGTTCAGAAATGTAACTTCTTATGTATGTATAATGAGTATAAATTTAGGTTTTAGGGAGTGCTAATATTTTAATGAGAAAGAAACAGACAGAAAAGAGACAGAATAATTGAAGGGTTAGTCAACATGGGGGCAATATGATGTGGAAAGAAAAAGTCTGAGTAAGAAATGTCTGGGAAAAAATAGAAGAAGCATGGAAAGAGCTCATTTGCTGTGAGTTAAAGACAATAGGGATTTGTTCTCAAAAAGTAAAATGTGAATTTGTTTTAGTCTCTTTTCTCTTGCAATAAGAAATAGTTGAAGATGGCTATTCTATAAAGAAAAGAAGTTTGGCTGTATCAAGTAGTAGGTAACAGCACCATGTTGAAAGATGTACAAAAGGGATAGCATGGCAAGAAAGGAAGCCACCTAAAAAAAGGATCAGGCTTTCTCCTTTATAAAAAAATCTTGCTGTAAGAAGTTTAGAGAGATGGCTCAACAGTTAAGAGCACTGGTTTCTCTCCCAGATGACCTGGGCTCAATACCTACCACCCAAATGGTAACTCAAAACCAGCTGCAACTCCAGTTGCAACAGATCCCGTGCCCTCTTCTGGCACTGTGAGTATGAAGTATGTGGTTTTACAAATAACCATGCAGTCAAGATACAAATATACGTTAACATACACATGTGTGCATGCACACATACATACACACACACACCTTTCTATCTTAGCCAGCCATGGTTGTGCATGCCATTAATCCCAGCACTCAGAAGGCAGAGGCAGGCTGAATCTGGCAGATCTCGGTGAGTTTTTAGCCTAACCTGGTCTACATGGTGAGTCTAGGTCAACCATAGTCACATAGTAAAACCCTGTCTCAAAAAATCAAATCTTGCTATTTTGAAAACAAACCAGGGTCCCAAGATAATTAATTTAGTCTTTTTAGAGATCAGTACATTTGACCTAACTCCCCAACCCACCAAGACCTACCTTTTAAAGTTTCTATTACCTCAATAAAACATCACCCTGAGGATCAAACTTGTACCATATAAATTCTTACAAGTCAAACTGAAGCCAAAACCTCACAGAGTTTGTGTCATAGAAGTTGACCTAATTTAGCTATCACAGCAATGAAACTAATTCAAAATATGTGGTCCTGAAGGCCTGGAGTAGAAACACCAATTAAAGATGTTAAGGAAAGAGAGAAAATTTCAAATAGAATCTTCAGTTATTTATGGAGCCTAGCACAAAAATCTCACAAGAACTTTGCTGTCTTAATACAAAATAAGGATAGGAAGGCTTACATTTTAACTAGGATAGTACATAATTTCTGAACAGTGTTTTTCACACAAAGCCTATAACATACCAATTTAAAGAGAATAAAGAAATTGGGGAGTTTAATTTAAAATTCAGCACTGGACACTGGAATTAAAATTAATTTTTTTAACTCTGTAAATATTACCAATTTGCTTTGGATTTCAAGACAATATTAATGTCAAGTAATAAGAAACAGTTTAGTTTCATAGCTGATAGAACATCCGAATGCTGAAAGCAAGATTTGTCTCCTTCCATCTTTTACTATTCTTGAGTACTGAATAATTGTTTTTGAAAAGACAGAAAATGGCTGGAAAAGAAAGAGGGATTATTTTCTTGCATTACTCCCTGGGCACATGCTTTGATGGTCAGTACTGAGAGTCTGTTTGCTTTTCATCATTACTGGGATCCTTCACACTAATGATATATTAGTTCATTAGATAAACATCCTGATAACTCACCATTTAATGATAATATTAAAATAGAAATAAATAAGTGATTCTGTGTGCTGACACTGAGGATTCTCATTCACAGCAGCCATACAAAATGGCATTCTCAGAAGAGAAAAGAGCTTGGGCGTCATATCCAGGTTCATACTTGTGAACAGGATGGATGATCAGCTGTAAAACAGAGGCTTGCAGTGACAAGTTAGTGGATCCCAAATGCTTCAACACTACAGACTAGTGGGAAAAATCTCCTTTCATCCTTAAGTGCAAGTAGAGGAAATGGCCAAACAGATGGGGCGACTTCGGATTCTGTTCTCATGCTCGTGGGTCTAGCTAAAGCCAGACTGGAAAGCTCTATCTGCTTCATCCTGCAGGTTGGAGGGGCTTGTCTTGAGACTGGGAATTCAGTTTAAGTTATTTCTAAAGATATTTGGGATTGAAACCCAGGGTGAAGGAGCAGAAGCCAGCACCTGGAGTATGTTCTCATGGCAGATTGCCAGCACACAGGAGAACAAACCTCTGTCCACACAGCATATCTTCTAAAGCAAGTGAAGTGTGTGAATCGAGGCCAAGGTATTGACATAACACACTGTTCACCAGGAAAGACTCTGACTAGAGTATGCACAATTAATTCCTTTACAATGAACTAAAGAATTGGACCCCAATTCAGACCGTCCCATTCGCTGTTCGCTCTAATTACTGGCGTATCCTTAGATCTTTCTCAGTCTTTTCATCTTGGTTCTAAATGAGTATATATATTCATTTATATATATATATATATATATCACATCACTTGTAGTCATTTGATTTTTTTAATATCTGAGCTACTCCCAACTGTCTTTGGTTTCCAATTTTACTTGCCTTGAAATTTCCCTGGTGCCTAATCCAATAGCACTCACACAGAGAGCATTCAGCAAATGGTGGTGACTACCTGCCTTCTTTTAAAAGCACATCTGGTGCGAATCTAAAGGCACCTGGCAATGCTGCACTGATTTGTTAGTAACCTGACTTCACCCAGATGGCTCCAAGACTGCAGCCACTATTACCTGAAGGAAAAGCCTCTGGTAATGTCATCACCTGTCTCACTTCGAATTGATTGAATTGATTCAGAAATAGCACAAGCAGAAGTTGGACATCGCTCCATACACATACTCACTCACCTATATCTGACCCGTGGAGCTTGACTTCTTCCTTACTTTCTGAATGACCATGGTGAGGGTCTAGATGCAGTTCTGTGAGTCAATCTGAAGGAGCCTTGCTTTCACGAATCACGCCAGCTAATATCGGTTATTAGATTGGTGAACCGCTGCAGCCAGCAGCACTAGATATTAGATAGTGTTATCTTTGCAACTCAGTCACCTTGCCAAGTAGTTTCGCCTGAACTCTTGACTTCCCAGATCAAATTTAAGCCAAATGCTCTGAATGACTTGGCCATCTACTGACAAATCCCATGGTGTGCTATTCTGCTCACCACGTGTGCTGGCCTCAGAGCTCTGTGTTATCTGTCTGACAGTTCATATAATATTTACAGGTTGTTATTCATGTGGAATTTTAGTTAGCCATAAAGGTTTTCACAGCTATGGCAGACATTAGAGGTCTCATTCATCACTCTTGTGACCTTCCCCTCTGGAATGTAGCCCATCTGTCTCTGCTGTTGAAATCTTTATGGAAAATCAGCCCATCTTTGAAAGTTTAGTAAGTGATCCTAAACTTTTCACCGACGCTTTACTTTTGATATATGACAGAGACATACAAAGCACTGTGCTTATTTTAATTTAATGTTTTTAAATGTGCTAACTTTAACTCAGCCTTTCAATTGAGTGATGGAAAACTTACAGGAACTATATGTGTCACATGAAATGAAAACAGGAGCCATAGAGAAAGCAATTGCAAGGGGAAATGATACATAGACATACTTGCAGATTAATAACTACACGAAAACTCAAACGGTGCATTACAGTCTTGATGATGGCTCCCGAAAGTTGAAGTAGTGGAAATAAGCCTTTCATGTAATTGAATGTCACAAAAAAGACCTCATCTGAAAACGCAGTAAAAGCCTGGCCTGGATGGGTTAGCATACAGAGCAGGAGAGAAGGAATAAACCACTCGAATATTGTCCCTATTCACTTAACATTTTCCTCTCTTCAAATTCAGTTTTTCAAATGCTTGATTAGGGCCTAGACCAGATACTTCCCCTCAATGTGCTCCCTGGTTCAGTGCATAGGATCAAATACCTCTTCTTCTTCAAAAACTTCAGTCCGTTGAATCACAGTTGTTCACACTCGCTATCTAGAATTTCTTTGTGATTAACTCTACCTTATTCACTCTACCTTATTCAAGTGTCTGTATTGTGATGTGGTTGTGGTTCAAATGCCACCTGAGTGTAGGGGTATACTCCCCACATCTTCTCCAATGTTGGACAGAATACTCATCCTTTTATATTTATTCTTTTTAAGTTTTCTTGTGATAAGAAAGATATACAAAATTATGTAAATTCAATATATACAATGGAGTGAATTTGAACATGTGCACCAATCAGTGATCCTATCACTCCAAGAGATATAGGAAGTAAATATGTATAACCTTCAGTGTTCCTTAGATTCCTTTTGTTTTGAAATCTATTGAAGACATTTAACTTGAGATCTTCCATCTCAGGATTTTAACACTGTACTATTAAATGTAGAAACTGTACTATACAGCTTGACTCTACAAGCCATTCATATAAGACAACTGAATCATTGTACCCATTAAACAGCAACACTCCATCCCTCCGCCTCAGTTACCAACACTCTATTTTTTCTCTTTATGATGTATTTATCTTCACAAACCATCCTGAACATGCTTCATCTTATCTATGAGGCTAACTACTGTCAAATACCTTATACATGGTGTAGGGGGTTCTTCTGTTTATGTGTTGCTTCCACTGGTTAATCAATAAAGAAACTGCTTGGCCTAGTAGGGCAGAACTTAGGTAGGTGGAGAAGACAGAACTGAATTCTGGGAGGAAGANGTGTTTTAATTAATACAGTTTCTGTGTGATTATTTCGGGTGTAAGCTAGCCGGGCGGCCGGGACCAAAAGCAGGCCCTCTCTTCTTCCTGCAACAAGTATAATTGGGGACATGTCTTCAAATTCTATCCACACTGTCATAAATGATAGATTTTCATTCATTTGTGTCTGATTGTTTTATGAGGCAGTGTCCCACTATATAGCACAGGCTGACCTCAAATTCGTGAATGTACACCCTCAGCCTCCTAAGTGACAGGATTATAAGTGTACACTATCAAACCCGGTGATTTTCTTTTTTGCTGATTTGTTTGTTTGTTTGTCGTCAAATTGATAAAAGCTAGGGCCATCTGAGAAGAGGTAACCTTACTAGAGAAAATGTCGCCATAAGAATGACCTGTATGCACTTATTATTGAGAAGAGGAATTGCCTAATCTCACAGCAACTTTACATACCATGACTGGCTGATCACCATGGGAGGCCAGCCTGATAAACAGGAGGAGGAGTGGCTGGGGGAAGAGAAGGGAGAGGGACTTAAGAAGAGGAGGGGAAACTTTGGTTGGGTTATAAAAGCAAAAAACAAACAAAGAAGCAAATTAATAAATAAATGAAAAGATTGACCTGTATGCAAGTGAGTGCAGGAATTTTCTTGCTTTATGATCACTGTGAGAGGGCTAAATCCATTCTGGGCAGTGCCATACCTGTGCAGGTGGTCTTGTGGTGTGAGGGAGAGCAAGCTGAGCAAGCCATGAGAAGCAAGCCAGCAAGCATCCTTCCTCCATGACCTAACTCTTCTTCAGTTTGTGTGACCTGACAACTGCAAGCTGAAATAAATATTTTCCTCCCCAAGTTGCCCTTGATCATCATGCTTCATCACAGCAATAGAAAGCAAAATAAGACACTTTCTCATTTAAAGATAAAGTTCTCATCATATGGCAGTGTGTTATGCACACACAATTCTCTTTTACAACTTCCCTGAAAGAACCCAACCATTTTCATGGCTTCAACCATCATTTGAATACTAAAACTCATCTCGCACTTGAGTTTAGAGAAAAATATCAAGCTTCTAAATATTTTAACATAATTATATCAGTCGTCAGAAACCTTTTTTCCCTAGGTTTTCTACCAATGAACTCTGTCTTTAATTGCCTAGTAACTAATTATTGAAATCATCTGCAATTTCTCATTACTTGTAGAAATCACTCCCCACTCCACTATTTTCACCTTTGGTCTGTGTATATGATATCAACAAAAACAACAATCTGATCTCCTACTTAAAATGAGCCTTTTTTTAGAGAAGAGTCTGCATAAGATAGACTATGTTCCTCTATTTTGCACTTCTGAGGTATTTCATATTAGTCACTTTACAGAAGCAGAAAATCGAATGGGATAGCCACAGTATGTGGAGAAGAGGAAATTAAAGGAAATGGTTCAATGGGTACAGAATTTCAGTAACTTGAGATGAATTGATACAGGGATATTCTGTACAAAAGTGTCTATAGTTGCTATCACAGTATTGTGTTTTATCTTCATCATCAATGTTGATGAAAGATCTGTTGAACAGATGCAATTGCTTTTTTTAAAAAAAAGTTGGAGATGTAAGAAGAGCCATAAGCTCAACCAGCTGGGAAGGATTCAAATGAATTTTTCTCTGCCATATTTTATACTGTTATGGCACATTTAGAATAGTCAGCAAGAGCTGGAGAGATGGCTCAGTGGTTAAAAACACCAACTTATCTTCTAAAGGACTAGAGTTCAATTCTGAGCAAAGACATAGCATCTCACAACCATATGTAACTCTGGTTCCAGAGTGTTCAGTGGCTTCTTATAGCCTCTGTGAATGCCAGGCATGTATGTGGTTGTGTGTGTGTGTGTGTGTGTGTGTGTGTGTGTGTGTGTGTCTGGCATTCTCTCTACCTCATGCACAAACACACAAATACAATTAAATACATCTTTTCAAAAGAGTAGTTAGCAGTGGATTCAAGGTCTGAAAACACATACTTTCCAATTGAAACAGGGAGATTGATTCCATAATTATCATTCAGATAACATCTTACAGGTATGAGATCACAAGTATTATATGTAAAATGATTAACATTTTGCAAAGTAGTTTCATATTGTCTGGCATTTATCCTGGCATGTCATGAAGGGAAAGACAATTATTCCCATTTTACATATAAGAAAAATAGGATTCAGGAGTAGAAAGAATCAAGACAAAGACAATTAATTGATGGTAGACCCAGGAATCAAAAGTAGTTTTACAGATTTTTGTTCTGTAAATTCCACATGACTTCAAAATTGGGGATTGGAAGTTAGAATAGAAAGTTAATATCCTAAGTTCCTTTCTCCATTCAAGCCATTTATAATATTTCAGGAGAAAAGGGACATGTGGGAGATATATTCTCAAATAATACACTATACCAAATGTCATATCTTATATACCTTGAGACTTATACCAACAGATATCATTGACCTACAAAAATGAAATTTTCTCTTTCCACATAAATCGAGAAAGACTTCTGGTGCCAGGAGTGTCATTTATATAAAGTGCCCTTATAATGTCTGTCCTAGTTAAGGTTATCATTGCTTTGACGAAACACCATCACCAAAACCACTTGGGGAGGAAAGAGTTTATTCCAGATTACACTTCCAGGTGACAGTCTGTCACTGAGAGAAGTCAAGGCAGGAACTCAAACAGGACAGGAACCTGGAGACAGAAGATGATGCCGAGGCCATGGAAGAGTGTTGCCTACTGGCTTGTGCCTTATAACTTATTCAGCCTACTTTCTTATAGCACCAGACGATCAGCCCAGGGGTGGCACTACGTACATGGGCTTGGCCCTCCTCCATGTATCACTAATTATCAAAATGTCCTATTGAGGGGGTGGACAGTGGTGGTGCACACCTTGAATCCCAGCACTCGAGAGGCAGAGGCAGACAGATCTCTGTGGGTTCGAGGTCAGTTTGGTCTACAGAGCCAGTTCCAGGACAGACTCCAAAGCTATACAGAGAAAGCCTATCTCAAAACAAAACAAAACAAGTCCTACAAGCTTACTTACAGCCTGATCATATGGAGGCATTTTCTCAATTGAGGCTTCCTCCTCTCTAATGGCTCCAGCTTGTGTCATTGGCACAAAACTAGCCAGTGCAGTGTTCCTAGCCTTTAATTAGGTAAACACACTTCTAGGAATTTTCTTTTAGAAAATTAACGAAAGTTTACATAATGGTTTATCTTAAAATGGTCATCGTGGCATTACATTTTGAAAGTCAAAACAATCTATCTATTCTTAGAGAGAATTCTCCTCTGTAATTTGTGGTATATCCTCTAATGTAGTATTTCTCAGCCATTACATTCCTGCTGTAAGCTGTGTATGGAGCTGCTAGTTTCCAGTCTCGGGAGGGTCAGACAGGAGGATTAGTGCAAATGTGAGGCCAGTTAGGGCTATAGCAAGAACATGAATCAAGAAACAGAACAACAAAAAAACTGCTTTAACTCAATAAGGTGACCATTAAATATTCACGTTAGAAAAATGTAAATCCATACTTATATAAAATCATGTGCACAGATATTGGTACAAGATTTACTAATGTTTGCCAAACACTGAAAGTAATCAAAATGTTCAACAGTTAAATGGTATATCCATTATCCATACATAGTGAAATGTTGTATAACAACTAAAAGGAACAAGTTGCAGATAAATATAGAGATAGAGATGAATCTCAAATGCAAAGTTACAGGGATAGAGCCTGCCAGTGAGATTTGTGCATCAACTCTAGGCATTTTAGTTCATTTAAACATCTGTAGTAGTATGTGGGTTTTTGTTTGCTTGCTTAGTTGGTTTCACAGGGAAGGTTTGTGACACATTTGCCCCTTTTATGGTTGGGGACTCTGCATGAGATTTTTTTTGTAATCACACTACTCGGAATAGTGTGGAATTTTAAATGGATAGATTTTGTTTACAGAATTTTACATTCAGTATATTTGGACCACAATTATCCATAAGTAACTGAAACTTGGGTAAGCAAAACTGTAGATGAAGGGTGTGTTGGGGTGGGGCAACTTTATACTCGAGAGGGAATTGAACTTAATAGAGGAAAGCATCTTTGTCACTGAGCTGCAGTTCCAAATGAATGAACAGGAAGTGTTGGAGTCATGTAAGAAGGAATTGGGGAAAGAGGTGAGGTAAAGCAGTTATGAAATAAGCCATGGTTAACAAGGTAAAAATTTTTAATATTGCAAAGTATGTTTAATTGAAGAAAACAGGGACCTCTAATGAGCATTGAGGTAAAAAACAAAAGAAAAAGAAAAAAATTACGTCCCCTGACAAATATGAAAGGAAAACACAATAAGTGGTACTAGACAAACATCATATATAACACAAAATATTTTAAGCTTTTTTTAAGTCCCCTCCCCAGGTCAATTTGTATTACCCATATATTCGTAGGTAGAGGACCATTTCCCTGGAGCATGGTAAGACCTATACAGGGGCCACACCCTTGACCAAAACTGATTCTCCCACCTATATCTGCCATCAGCCATCAATAGCTCCTCAATGAAGTGGGAGAGCTTGTGAGCTCCTCTCCATCCTGAAATGTTGACTGGCTTGATATTGTACATCTTGATCTTGTACATCTTGATCTTGACCTTGTGCAGGCAACCACAGCTGTCGTGAGCTCATGAGTGTAGCGATTCTGTCATATCCAGAAGACGCCATTTTGACACCATCCAATAAGCTTCTCTGATGAGGACTGGAGCTGCACTAATGGATATAGAAATACAAATTTAGACGGCAGTTTGATACTAAGTCCACTAGCAAAATAAAAGTACTACCTTTACTCCTAAAGTCTATGGGCTTCCCAGATATACTAGTTACTTTTCTATTGCTGTAATAAGACACTATGCCCAAGCCAACTTAAAAAAAAGAAATCATTTAATTTGGTTTGAGATTCTATGAATGGCAGAGTGAAGGCCTGGTTGTAGGAACAGCTGAGACCACACATCTCAAAACACAGGCAAGATATAGTGAACATATTGGTCATTGCATGTGACTTTTGAAACCTCAAAGCCCATCCCCAATGACACACCTCATCCAACAAGGCCATACTTCCTAATCTGTCCCAAACAATTCTACCTACTGGTAATCTAAGTATTCAAACATATAAATCAATGAATGTCATTCTCATTCAAACTACCACATCTACCACATCAAATATGTATTCTTGGCCAGATTTATAGTAGCTAGCATGATTTTCCTCCAGTGGAACAGGCCTAAAATCCAATCAGAAAGTTAATGACTACCCTTATAACATCCATGTCACTATTATATCTATAGGCGTATTTTGCACAGGGAGCAGCACATTAAATAGTATGCATCCCAGAATACAGAAAAGATACAGGGAGTTCCCTCCTTTATGAATCATCTATTTGAATTCATTTTGACTAGCATTCCAGAATTATGGTCATTTACTTATTTAGGAAAGTATTCTTAACTGTGTTATTTTATGTGGTCTTCATAGTTTCATCACCTGAAAATGAAAACAATAGCTACACAAGAGTTTGTTGGATATTGAATGAGCTAGTTTAAGTCATGTACCAAGCATACAAGACAATTTCAATAAATATGTATAACTCCCCTCTATTGATTGCCTCTATATCAAGCATTCTCTATGGAACCATGTTGCCCCAAGGGACAAAATTAGGTTCTAAGGGATGAGAAAATGTCACATATACCTGTAATGCATAAATAGATATATATCATGTCTATAGTATGTGGTATTAAAATGTAATGGATGCTAGAATAAGTAGAAAATGAAAGTTTAGCTGGGCAGTGTTGGTGCACGCCTTTAATCCCAGCACTTGGGAGGCAGAGGCAGAGGCAGGCAGATCTCTGTGAGTTTGAGGCCAGCCTGGTCTACAGGACAGGCTCCAGAGCTACAGAGAAATCCTGTCTCAAAAAAAGGGAAAAAAGAAAAGTTTAGGGAGTATTGTGGGAAGAAAGTGGACAAAAAGTTAATAAACATTATCGTACCATCGATTTAAAATGTACCCAAAGACGCACTAATGGAATTTGCATACTTCTCAAGAGTCAAGTACCAATCCCTCACTGCTTGGTCCTGAAGCCTTTCTCTTTACTGTTTTCATTCTTTTCTATTTCTTTGTGGTGGCACTAGGCAGTAAGCCCAACATGTTGTGTGTGCTAGACAAGTGTTCTGCCACTGAGTTGGATCCCTGTCGCCGTAACGTTTTTATTTTTAAACATAGAAGTTGAGTTTGCTCTCTGATCTATTTTTCATGTTTCTCTTCCCCACTTTGTTTTGGTTTTCTTTTGACACAGCCATCGTCTCTCAAGCTCTGAGTAAAGTCGAAAGGTTAATGATTGCATTTGAGTTGGGACTGCAGAGAGTGCTCTTTTGGCGTGCTTTACAACATTAGTGTCCTTAATTCGCTGCTTAGGCACCTCTGTCAATAAAAATATAGTTTAACACTGGCATGCATCACTTGACACATTCTGTTTATCATGCATCAAAAAGGGGTTGAAATCAGAGCTTTCTCTCAATAGTGTGGCCCATGTTTACGATTTTCAAAGCACCTTGGGCACAATATTGAATCATGGCACCTCGAGGGAAGAAAACATTTGAAGGTAAAATTCCTGTTCTCTCTTGCTCTTAATAACATGCTGCATCTGTAACACAGGGTGAAATTCAAAGGTTGACTTTGGAATAAATAAATTCATGTATAGTTTACACTTTAAATTCAGTAGACAATATCCATGGTACTGGTGCTGTATAATAATGATTTTTCCACTGGAGAATGTAAATTACAAAACCCCAATCGTAATTACACATAGTAGTTATAGAAACATCTGTATAAGAAAATGCCAAAGGACAGCCTGGTGTCATATAAAAACTATTTGTCAATAAATCTGCTTCTGATGGGCTACTAAAAATGGACACACCAGGCATAAAAGATGTGTGTATGTATTACGAAAGCCAGCTTTGTGAAGAATGACAGGGTTCCACTGGTGCACTGAGATAAGAGACAGCTGTTGTTTGCATCAGCGCTACGATGAGAAATGAAACTATAATTCTTGCGGTACACCTATGAGAATTACCCCACATTTGATTGAGGTTTGAATAGATACGAGGTCAGAGTCATCTGGTAGCTCTGAATGAAACTGCCAACGTCCTGTTGACATTCTCGTCAGAAAAGTGCCAAATGCAGTCGGATAGCCCCATCATTCAACTGTGTTATTTCTACAGCAAGCACTTCAGTCCAGCAGATGTGCATCTATCTAGCGGTAATGGGGTAGGGAAGGAATAGGAGGAGGCTGAGTTTTTTTCTTATTTTTAATTGAATAAAAGACATTTTTGAGAATAAAATTTCAGGGTTTCAAACTATTACTGAAAAGTAGTTGCTTGGGTGAATTTATAAATCGTGAGTCAAAGGGGAAACTCATCTTTTATGGGAACAAAATGCACTGAACTTCACACTGGATCTAATTGATGCATAGGCATAAAGACTACGGTTTTGCATTGCTTTGCTTTTTAAATTTTAAGGAGAAAAAACAATGAAGAACTGTAAGTAAGAAAGTTTAAGAAGTTTTTATTGGGGCTAGAGAGATGGATTAGTGGTTAAGAGCACACATGTGAGTTCAACCCAGCACCCACATGTCAGCTCACACCTGTCTGTAACATGGTACATACTTGTGTATGTAAGACATGTATAAGAATTCTTCTGGCACATAAATACAAGCAAATCACTCCAAATCATACAATTTTTATTGAGCTCTACATTTTTCTCTGCTCCCCTCTCTGCCTCTCCCCTTCCCTTCAACCCTCTCCCAAGGTCCTCATGCTCCCAATTTACTCGGGGGATCTTGTCTTTTTCTACTTCCCATGTAGATTAGATCCATGTATGTCTCTC
>LOJH01035774.1:0-14296 GCA_001685095.1 Ellobius talpinus | reverse complement strand
GATGTGAGTTCTCATCTTCTGCTCCTGCTGCCATGCCTGCCACTTGCTGCTGTGCCTCCCCGTTTTAAAGCAAAAGAAACTCTTCTACAAGTTGTCTTTGTCACTGTGTTCTATCACAATAGAAAAGTAATGAATACAACATCCAAGATCTCAAAACAATTAGCTTGTGCAATGAGATATGCCTGAATAGAATCCTTCCTTAGTGCTTTTTGTCTTCTTTTTTCTACTTAAATTTGTTTTCATGCAATATATTTTGATTATGTTCTTTTCCCCCTCCAGGCTTCCCCCAGGTTCTCTCTATGACTTAACTTCATGTCCTCTCTTTCTCTAGCTCTCAAAACAACAGCGCAACAATGGTAAGTATCAAAACAGGCAAAGTTGCCAAAACAAATAAATGAATTATGAAATAAAATACCTGTCAATAACCCAGAATCTGTTTTGTATGGGTCTACAGAACTGACATGTATGGAGCACAAAACTAACTCGATTGGAGAAAACTGATTTTCCACTTCCCGTCAGGTGTCAATTGCACATTTTATTGATTAAGGGTGTGATTTTGTGCTCACTTCTGCTTCTCAGTGTTTAGATATTAGCTGGTTTGAACCCTTGAAAATCTTGTGTGTGCTGTATACGTCCAGCAATGGCAATTTGGAAGGTTCAGATTTTAATAGTAGAGGGTGATACAAACAGGTAGGATGTGAATGCAGTGGAGAGTTGACAGTGAACAAACCAGCTCTACCAGGTAGTAGAGTATACAGTGTATCGCATATTCTTCAAAGCCATCAGCGCACACACAATCAGGAAGGACGTGCTGCAAGCTAAAGGTCTTGACCCATAGTGACGCCTCGGTCAGTTTTGGCAAAGGTGTGACTCTATTACTAGTATTAATGGTGAGGGGGACAATGCCTGCAGGACTAAAGAAAACTGAAGAATTTTCTCTGCTTCCTATCTAGTAGTTCTAGGATCATAAAATTGCTCTAAAAATGAGGCTTGTTTTATTTATTTATTGTTTTTGTTTGGTTGGTTGTTTGCTGATACAGGGTCTTATGTAGCTGAACATGGCCTTGAAATCACTCTGTAGCCAAGGCTGTCCTTGAACTCCTGATCCTCAAGTATTCATCTCCCCAGGGCTAGGATTTCAAAGCATGTATCACTATGGCCAGTGGCTGAGTGAAACACATCCACTCCAGATCATGCGTTCGGAAAAGCATTGGTTAACTGTGCTACATCCCTGTTCCCTAGAGTTCATACTTTCAAAACTGAAAAATGCTATGGCTCAGAGTTAGGTTTATGGTTTTTTACCTGGGTTAGATTTTTACCACCTGCTTTGTTTTCAAAATCAAAAGTCTTAGAAATTAGAAATTATTCCATTAATATAATCAATAATGGCTGCACATTATTAGGTGAGACAATTTATGAATACAGAAGCATATTTAGGCCTGAGAAGATGACTCATTTGAAAAGTACTTAGTGCTCAACATGAGGACCTAAGTTGAATCATCAGAACAATTATAACAAAAGCGAACTGGGCATGGAGAGGCTGGAGAGATGGGCCAGTGATTCAGAACATGTGGAGCTATTACAGAAAACTTGTGTTTAGTTCCCAGCACCCAAGGGGATACCAACAAACAGTTCTAGGTGATCCGACATTATATTCTGACCTCCTAGGGCAATAGGAATGCACATGGTAAAAATCCTTATCGGCAAGTAGAATACTCAACCATATAAATAAACATAAAGAAATCTTAAACAAACAAACCAAAACAGAACCTGAGCAGTGTACCTATAATCCCAGCCCTGGGGAGTCAGAGACAGGCAAATCACTTGAATTCAATGTCCAGTCAGTTAAAGTGATGCTGTGAATGTCAAGTTCTATGACGGAGCCTATCCAAAAAGAAGGTGGAGAGTGACATTGACCTCTGGTCTTCACACATGTGTGCATGCAGCTGCACACGCACACATCAGCAAATACATATAGCATGCACATGAGAAACTAGGTAGCTAATTAGCAAGCTTCTGTCGTGTGTTAGATCCAGTGTGCTAGCAGACAGCTGTGTTCTTAATGCCTATTGTAAAGCTATGTTACAACCTTTTCCATGTTCACTTTAAAAATAGTTGCTTTGTTTTAATCTAGAGTAGAAACCCACTTCTCTGTATCTCTCATCCATTTGGTTTTGACCATGGTTTTCATGGATTTGCATCTACATAAAGCTCACAAATTTAGCAAAATATTATGACAATTGGTAGAACCTGACTTGAAACAGATTATTCAGGAAAATGACTTTGTTTTTCCAATAATTTAAGGTAAAATTGAAAAATATTATTTCACAGTAAAGCAACATGAGGACATTTCTCATCTCTTTGAATCTTTCAATGTTATGGATTTATTTAATATCTAAGATGTCACACTTGACAATCAAATAGAAAGTTCAAAGCTTATGAAAAAGACACAAATAAATAAAATTCATAAAGATTCTACTTGAAAATATACTCATTGGGAAAATAGATTCTACTTGAAAATAGAAAATTGTTAAAAGCAATATGGTTTACTTAATAACATACACTTATAACCATATAAGTGTTAAACCATAAGGTTTACACATCTGCATAGCCCTGCATAATAGCTATTTCTGAAAAAATAATTCATAGATATAGGGAAAATAATATCTATAATTCTATTCTATATGACACTATGTATGCTCATACTTAATAAGTATTTGTTGTCAATATTTCTGCAATGACATAGTAATTTCTGTATTTGGTACAGCAATTAGACTGCTGTTTTTCATCTTAAATAAAATGTTCTCAGTTGGGCACTGAATTTGACAGGCTTACTGTTCAGAAATGATTTCTGACTGCTCTATAACCAAAAAAAACAGCCAATAATTTCTACAATAAAAACTAATTGACACATAATAATTTCTTTATTTATGTTGGTATGTTGTTTGAAATAATAAAGATGTTCTAAAAAATAAATAAGTAAAATGTCTTCCTAATACCTGTATTAAAATTTGTCTTCTGTATTGATTTGCATATTTAAGAGTTAACTTTATCCGAACACAGTTTGAGGGCAGCAGTCACTTGTATTATCAAGGCAGTGTGTCTTTCTCTCTTGTAATGGTAATGGCTCAGATTTGCTGTAATGTCAAAGTGCTTTCTGAGTAAACAACACTGAAAGCATAAGTGATAACCAACACATTTTATGATTTGTTTGGTCATCCCTTTTAGAAATATTTCAACACTTTCCTCCTGGTGAGTGAAAGCTGACAGGTTACAGGCTCCGGAGCTGTGCTTACAGCGTGCATCTTTATTAGGGAGTGTGCACCATAATTCAATCTTTCTATTTCCTCCTCTGAATTCATCTCCTGAGTTGAGCCAGTTATTGAATACTTAATTTTACTGAGTTCTTGCTAAGTATTATTTAAATGTGAAGACTACTTTCTCTTTTCTCTAAGAATTCATATATTGGTGTGAAGTGCTTAAATTTGGAAATCTTGTAACAACCATGTAAAATATATTAACAGAATCAATGAATTACATTGATGATGAGCAAACTGCCCAATTTTCAAAATCTCTTTCACAAACTATGAGTTCATATCCTTAGGAACAACATCCCAGGAAACAAAATACAGGATTCCTCAAATTGTAGTTACATAACTTGAACAGTTAACACAGGCCAACACATTTAAAAACCACAGTGTTGTCAGGCAATGGTGGTGCATGCCTGTAATACCAGCACTTGGGAGGCAGAGGCAGGTGAATCTCTGTGAATTCAAGATCAGCCTGGTCTATAGCGTGAGTTCCAGGACAGTCAGAGCTACAGAGAATCTCTGTAAAAAAGGAAAAAAAATTCTGCAGTGTTTAGGCATTTGTCCTTTCAATCCCCCCCTTTTTCTTAAAATGAAACTGTCTATAAATATGGGTAAGATAGCCATATGGTATCTCTTACTTGCTACTTCAGAATTCTAAATTTTAGACTGTAGAAGGGCAGAAACAAGCATAATCCGCATATGACCTTCAGGGTTTGTTTCTTGCGATGGTGTGTGTTGAACTAAGGGCCTTTGACATTCTAGGCTAAAGTTCTATCATGTTTTGCCATTGACCAATACCCTTAGAACATTTTTATCTTTTTATTTTGAGACAGGTCTCCATAATTTCTTTTAGCATGGCCTTGAACTTCTTCAGTAGACTACAGCTCTGAATTCACAAATCTTCTGACATCAATTAGCAAAGTCTTTGTAATTACATGCTTGTGTCACTATAAAGAAAACTAACATGATAATACTGTCAAATTCCAGTTTTCTGGAAACACAGCCCATCTCTAAGACAGTGAAGATGACACTTGTGAGGTTTAAGGGGAATAAATGATAATTTTATCAGTGTCTCGGAGTGTGGATGAAATGTCAGACTATTTTGTAAGATTTACCTTCTTATATATGTCTTCAATCTGTCTTGATTAAGATAGTGAGTGAGTAATTGAAATATGATGAGAATACCAAAGTAGGTGTGTTGAAATAAGGGTCCTTAAGAATCTTGAGAGGTGTACTCACTAATACTGATTGACACCTTGACAAGTTCTAGAATCACCCGTGAGAAAAGTCTCTGGGCATGTCTGGAAGGTATTTTCTATTCTGGGTTAATTGACAAAGGAAGAATCTGGGTATCACCATTCCATGGCCTGAGGTTATGGTATGGATTATAAGAGAAAGAGGATGTTGAGTGCTGACACATTTCTCCATATAGTTCCTGACTTTGCCTAAAATGTGACCAGCTGCATTATGCTTGCACCAATATGCCTTCCCCACCACAATACCAAGAAGAGCTCTAGGAATACTATGAGCCAAACTAAGACTTTTCTACATTAGTATGTTTTTGTCAGGTATTCTGCTGCAGAAAGAAAAGTAACTAATATAGGTGCTCAGTGCTGTTATAGAGGTAATACTGTGCTCTCTGCTCAAAAACAGAGTATCTTGGTTTTCGTAAAAAATATTTTTCTACAGTTTCTGAAATAATCAACAATATATTTATAGTTTTCAGACTACCCTGAAAAATTATTAAAGATTCTTTAGGAATTGTCTATAGAATAATAGTTATTTTGTGCAGGTAGCTATATGTGAAGTTTATATTAAGGTAGCTATATAAATATTTTATCTTAAATATTGATAGAAGCTATTGAAATACAGTTTTGTGTCTTGAGGTCTTCTTTATTTTGAGATAAACTTGCATAATTAATATCTAAGAATATAATCAAAGCAGATCCTGATGGTTATCCAATGTCAAAATCACATACGAAGTTTCAAGGACTGGTAGTGTCAATCTCTTGGTGTCTTAGTTCAGCTCTCGATAGATGAGTGCTGGTATTTCTAACTTTATATAAAGACTTTTAACTCTTAAGGAGAGGTAATTGTAATTGTTGTCCTGGTGCTGCCAGAGAAATGGACACAGCCAGGAAAGCAGGTAGACTAACTTCAGATCTTCACCTCTCTCACTCCGCTCCAAATCCATTTTCACAGTTGTATCCCCATCTCTGTAGAACATCACCTGCCCCCACTTTATCTTTTCTTGAAATCACACATCTCTTCTCCTCTAACTTTTCTTCTTAAAACTCTTCCCATTTTCTCAGGCCCAACTCCAGAAAGCATTCCCTGGGAACTGAGCTGGCAAGCCTGCCAGGGAGCAGGTAAGCTAAATACATATCTTCATCTCTCCGCCCTCTTCTCCAAATATAACCTACTGTCTAATCCACAGCTCTGTAATAGACTGTCTCCTGGGTTCCCTCTTCTTTGCCTCCATTTCCAGCATATTACTCAGCCCTCCTCAAACCTTCTTCCCCACTTATCCCTTTGTCCCAGGCCCCAACTCCAGCAGGAATTCACTAGGAGCTTGCCAGCCAAACCCACCAAGTAAGAAGCAGGTAGGTTAGCTTCAGATCTTCATGCTCCCTCCTCTTCTCCTCATTTAGCTCCACAGACTCATTCCTAGCTCTGTAAAAGACTGTTGTGCCCTCTTCTCATTCTATAGTCTCATTCCCAGGGACCTAAGCAGATCACGGTGAAACACCCTGCTTTCCTTCTTCCTGTGGACCTCCTTAACCCCTCATCACCATTCCTAAGTATGAGTGACCAGTAACTAGAAACACATTCTACATGGACCCCTCATTGGCCACACCTGGAGTTATCCCAGAGGAATATACAGCCCAGCAACACCTAGCCCCTCTTCTAGGAACCAGAGAGGGCATAAGGAGCCGTATCTCAACATCAATGGACTATATTCCATAATTTAAAAAAGACTAACAGAACGGATATACAAACAGAATCTACTCTTCTGCTATAGCCAAGAAACACACCTTCATGTCAAGGATAGGCAACACACTGGGGTAAAAGGATGGAAAAATTGATTCCAAGCGAATGGACCTAAGAAGCAAACCAGTGTAGCTATTTTAATATCTGACAAAATAGACTTCAACCAAAATTAATCTGAGGAGATACTCATCAAAGGAAAATCCACCAAGAGGACATTGCAATTCTTAACATCAATATACCAACTACAAGGGCACCCAATTTTATAAAAGAACTATGACAAATTAGATCACTACACCGATAGTGGAAGACTTCAGTTCTCCACTCATGCCAATAGACAGGTCATTCAGACAAAAAAAAAAAACTAAACAAAGACATGTAGCTACTTGATGTCATAAACCAAATGAACCTAATATATTTACAGAACATTTCACCCAAGCACAGAAAAATTTAACTTTTCATCAATTCATGGAACTTTCTCCAAAATTGACCACATCACACTTAGACACAAAGCAAATCTCATCAGTTTCAAGAAGATCAAAATGAGACCTTGATTCTATTACACTACAGTGGATTAAAACTGGATATCAATAACAATGTAAACATGGAAAGCTTACATGGAAACTAAAAAAATCTTACCCTTTTTCTTAGGTTCCTTTCCTTCTGTTTGTTTTGCCCTATTCTTATGTGATTGTTTTTGCTTTATTTTATTTTATTTTATTATTATCGCTTCGATACCTGCTTGTTTTCTAATGAGAAACAGAAAGGCAATGGATTCAGAAGAGAGAGAGGTGAAGAAGAACTGGAAGGAGTAGAGGGAAGATAAATCATAATTGGGATGTGTTGTATGAAAAAAATCTAGTTTCATTGAAAGACAAAGAAGAATTAAGACCTAAAATCATTTTAGATATGAGCTGAAATCAGTGTGTATAACAGTTTACTGTCTGTACTTTTGCTTTCTTTCAGGCCTCTGAGGGGTATCAGAGAGTCCCAGGTAAATGGAGTTAGACTTCAGCAGAACCTTCTGCATGAGGAATAGTTAACTTTACAGGAGAGGAAATAAAACTAAACCAGAGATCAAGATCACAAAATCCAAAGATTCCTCGTGTCAACACACCTCCACCATGAAAATACAGAGACCAATTTCAAAGCCATTTTGCAAGGAAGTCCTTGACAGGTATCTTAATAAATACAGAGAAATGGGTAAAAGCAAGAGAAAGATGAAAGTTGGGGTGAAATTGGGACCCTTTGGGCAGAGGAAGCAATCCTGTCCTTCTGGGAGAAGGCATGAGTTTTTGCAAAACCTTAACATTACAAGCTCGAGTCAAAGAAGTAGGAGAATCCAGAACAACGGACATTTAAAGCCAGCAGATTTCCTCTATAGGCTCTGAAGAGCATCCATCCACAGCTAACTTTTTGGGTTGCTTTGCTTTTACTTTTTGTTTAGTTTTGTTTTTATTGTTGTTGATTGTTTGTTTTACCTCTTTGTCCTACAAGGCTTTATTCAAGAATAATGAGCCCATGATCTGCTTTTAGGCATTTTAATAGTTGTTGCATTGACTACAATGACAGTGTGATGTACTGCTCAGCTGTACTTTGGAAAGGGAAGATAAAAAAATTAACTATCATTTGAGCTACAGGTTAAAACAATAGTATGGCTTCCTCTTTCCCATAGAATTAAAGTTGAGGCAAAGTCATAAGTTTCAGTATCTAGGCAACAGTTCTTTCATCAAAAAGAAAATCATGAGGGAAAAATAGTTGTCCATATTGCATCTAATATGGGCTTAAGTCTAAATGTCTAGAGAGTGTGCTTACATGGGCTACATAAGAAAATAACAGTCATTTAAATCTTTGGCTATACTTTTCTATTGGGGGTTTAAGAGTATGTAGGACAAATTCTCGGGGGTTTCTTGAGAGTTGGCTCCAGGCCCATGAAACGTCACTCCTTACTGTTTTGCCATCTGTTGAGGTAAATCAGTATTTGCTTGACCATGTTGCTTCCCTTAAACCACTGAGGACACTTTTCCATTGGCTTTTCTCCCTGTGTTATGTTTACTGGCTAATAACAACAGGTAGAGACCAGCCTACTATTGGTCCTACCAAACAAAGACCATTTGCTTTGGAAAGGGCACATTCTGGTAACTTTAAATTGTATAAGGCCATGGACGTGTGGCAGCTGGCACTGCTGATCAAGGAGGACCAGACCCTCCATGAGCAGACTGTAGCTGACTGCTTGGAAGCCCCGTCCACAATCAGCATGTACTTGCGATGTGGAAGCTGGCAAGCTGACAACTCAATACATTACTGCCTTTTTTCTGCAAAAGATGAGGTTGTGGTTTACTATAATACTGTGGTTGATGTTTTCTTCTGGAGTCAGTTTTGTTCAACCTTTTTATTTATGTTTATAGCAGGCTCAGTGCAGAAATTTGCCAGACATTTTTGTTAAGATCTGAGGGTAAAAGGAATGACTCTCCAGCTACAAAATTAAAAGGAAATAACAAGGTATCTCCTGATTCCCTTTTCTCCCAACCCAATTACAATGTTCTCTGATGATTCTCTTATTCTCTTCCCCTAGTCACCATAAGGAAAGAAGGGGCTTTGTGAGTTTATCCATACGTACTCACATGACCCTGATATCTGTTTCCTCCCCTTCTTGTGATCATGGTGGAAGGTAGAGCCTTTTGCATTGGTGACACCTTTCTGTGGTCCTTTCTACCCCATGACATTGTGCTCTTCATTTTTCTTAGTTTACTCAAAATAAACCATTGCTGGAAAATAGTTCACAGGAAAATATATAGAACCAGGGTTTATCAATAACATGCACTGCTTAATTCCATAGACACTTTGGTTGGTTAGAACCAAAGCCCTAAAACTTTGAGGAATTTTAATAAGAAGAGATTATCCACTCCACACACATATGAAGCTTCCTGGTTAGTGAGTGTCAGATCCACAATTTATCTTTGTCATAAAGAAAGAAAATGATTTTGCCTCTCAGATATGCTAGTACTTTCTTTCCTGTAAGGATCTAGAACAACTGAAAGGGAACCCAAAAAGTGAAGTGTGCTGCATGGCAATCTCTTAAGTTCCCTCTAGGACACCATAGACAATATTATGCATGTAACATAATCCTTAAAACTCAAAAAAACACACTGAAGGTGTGGTTTTGCCTGCTTAATCAGATATAGAAAATGCATTGGACTTATTACACAGTAGTAGGGACATCACAAGGCATTATATAAGCATTGCCATCAAATTTTAGGTTATGAAAAGTGGGGTAAATCCTGAGTGAAGGTGAAATCAGTGTATCACTTGACAGAGAATAAGGGAGGGGGGAAATGAAGAAGTAATTTGAAATAGCAAAGCAGGAAAAAGAAAGGTATGAGAAATTCCAAAGTTTTAATCCAAAAGAGGGAGTCAATTGGTCTTTCCAAGGAGACCAGCTGATGTGTCTTGGTTTTGTTTTGCTCAGTTTCTAGATATAAACAAGCTTCTACTGGGACCAGAGCTCATGGAAGAAGTTGAGTTTGGTGGCACTATCACTTTGTGGACACATGGAGAGTCTGAGGAGAAAGTATTTAAATGCATGTATTCCATAGCCTCATCTGAACATGGCTTGGGCTGAGACTAGGCAGATACCTGACACTGTGTGTTGGGAAGGTGTCACCTACTTCTCTGTGAGCACAGTGCTATAAGTAATGTGCAGCTCTGGCCTCTCCCTTGCCTCTGAATTTGAGCAGAGGTCTCTCTGGCTCTGAGGGAATGGTGAAGAAGAAAGAAGAATTATTTAACCCAGGGACAAGAGACAGTGAGTTAAACTTAGTGCTACATAACTCCAAACACAAGGTCATTAGCCACAGACACATGAAGAAAAGAACCCAAGAAGGAAAGACAGGTGGCAGGAACAGGGGTGAGGATTGGGGAAGGAGTTGGTCTAGTTGGCTGCTATGAGTTTTCCGGCTGTCTCTGACTTTCAGTTATATGCTGTGTAAAGCTTTTGGTCATTGCTGTTCATTTCAGGGAATGGGTAACAAGGAACCAGAAACCAGAATCCAATTTGTGGCACTATCAACCTGCAACAAGAACAGAACTGCTGACAGGATCAGGGGCATTAACAGAACTGCAACTCACAGGGTTCTTGTTATAAAACTAACTGGTCAGATTCCTCATCTTGTTCACAGAAGAAGGTCCTACAGATGATGGGGAGAAAGGCAGCTCTTATTTTTTTTTCTAGAACATGGTGATGGATCTTCATGTCCTGTGACTACACCTTCCATTTCTTCTTAAAACCACATGTTAGCAGAACTCATGAATAGGGAGGGAGTATAAAGATCTTCAGAAACTGTAGTAATAGGAGACTGCTCATTCATTTCCTGGAGACTCAATCTTAAAAATCACACAGAAACTCTCTTAATTAAAATATTGTTTGCCCAATTAGCTTAGGGTTCTTACTAACTCTTATACCTTATATTAACCAATTTCTATTAACCTATATATCGACACAAGACTGTGACTTACAGGTAAGGATTTTGCATCTGTGTCCTTCAGCAGCTACATGGCATCTCTCTGACTCTTCCTACTCTCTGCATCTCTTCCAGCCTGGCTATATTATGTGATGCTATAGGCTGAATCAGTTTTTTCATTAACCAATGGTAATAAAACATATTCACAGCATAAATAGGAGAATCCCACATATCTCCCCTTTTCTGTCTAAATTAAAGTAAGATCTTAACTTTAACATATATGAACTTTTATCAAGCATGAATTTTAGTTACAATATTTAGTTCATTTATATTTGGCAAATTAAGGAAAATACTCTATTATCTATCCTTTCTTTGTGAGTCTAAAGTTTTATATCTTATCTTTTATCATAACTAAAAAATTATAACTGTCTTCAATTCTTAGAAGTCCCCAGAAGAGTATATTACCTAAGTAAACAGGAAATACATTGTAAGCAACTTCCAAAGTTCTAGAGTTGACAGAGACATCTTGCTGCCTGGACAGTCATCCCAAGTTCTTCTGTACCATTGGGGCATCCATCTTCTGCCTAAAAGCCCATAGTATCCAGCATACTTTTCCATGAAGAAATTTGAAATTCTGCCGTGTAATGGCAAAGTTTATTAGTCACTTTCTTCTGTACCCTGCAGAATGTCTGGCAGTTTCTTCTGTGAAACACTAACCCTGAAGGAACATCCTGTCTATTGGAAAATTCAGCAGTCACTTTTCTGTAGGTTCTGCATGTCCAGTTTATATAGCATACCATTGAGCAGTCCAGACAAGCCCAGTTTTTTGCTCAAATGGCTAGCCTTGTCACAATGAAGGCAAATTCTATAATGAGTTTCTTCAATGCCCATCAACCTCTCTGAAGTAACTGGTGCTGCCAGAAGCAGACATGTCTCATTTTCAAGAAAAGTCTAAGTTCTTAAAACATTTTCAATGCCATATTCTATATGTTATTGAAAGGTTTGAAGAACACACATCCATCTGAAATATATCTCTATACATCTAGAAAATTCTAAGTTTGACTATTATAGATGAATATCTATTAATCTGTATTTCTTAAATGTGCATTATTTTAAATGAGATGCACAAACACAATACCTTAAACAAGAACAGAAATACATATACCTGGTTTAACAAAATCAACCTAAATTTGTATCAGTAAACCAAGATCCACACCAATGAAAAGTATACATCTCTATATCATATCTCCCTTATTTTTTAAAAAAGAGATTGACTGTGACCATTAGCAATTTATATCCAACCCCCTTTAAATTAAAACAAACATTTATAAACAGTCATTTTGGGAATTTGTGTGTAGTTTTCTTCAACCCGCTTCCTGCTTTTCGTTGGGCAAAGTTTTTAGGTTTCATGGAGAACTATTGGGGGATCTTGTTCCCTTAAACCATATTAACCTGGAAGAAATCCACAGGTTTTCATCTTCTGTTGAAACAAATGCTTTTCCAAAGCAACATATCCTTATACCCAAATTTTGAAGTTAAGATACCTTTAAGTTAGTTTAACTTAGCAGCACATAGAAACAATTGTCTCTTCACAGGCAAAAAATTGAAAGAAAACACAATAATATACATAATCCAGACTCTCTATGTATGTTCCATCTTTATGTGGCTTATTTTNTTTATAACTATCTATATTCTTTTTCTTCTCTCTTCCAAGCCTACATACATTTATCCAAACACTGTGAGCCATTCAGAGGTCTTTTTCATCTAAATCTGTCTTTATTGTGCATCTGTAATCATTTTATGAGCAGAAGCACTTTTTTTAAAGGAAGTTTTTCATTTCCTCTGTAAGGGGCTCCATCATTTTTGTAAAGTTACATTTAAAGTCATTTTCTTCTAACACTTCAGGGTCAGGATGATCAAGTCTCCCTGTTGTATGTCTGTTGGGTTCGTGTGTTAACATGTTGCTTTTTAGGTTGTTGGAGGAATCCTTGCATTGGTGCCTACCCATCTCTTCCTTCAAATGAGGCTGGCAGTGTCTTGGCATCTTGGTCCAATCTTGCTGTGGCTGTCTTGTAGGTCCCTTCAGCATTGGAGCACTGTACATTATTTTAAAGGTGTTTAAACCCTGTGTTTCAGGGTTCCATGGAGCTTGCAGGTGAATAGGCAGGTTTGGGGGTGGGGTGCCTTGGGGGATAGCCTAGTTGCAGCAAAACTCCCTGCAGGATGGCTAGAAAAGTTGAGGTATTGGGGGAAGGGCCCCTGGCTTTGTCCTACTGTGGAGGTCCTAGAGAGTGGGGTGTCTGGCTGTTCAGCCCTGTGGATGTTGACTCACCTCTTAGGTCCCCTCAGTATTGGATCAAGCTGTATTTCAGGGTTCCAGGGAGCTTGCAGGTGAACCAGTAGGTTTGGAGGTAGGTGGGTTGGGGGTAGCCTAGCTGCAGGAAAACTCCCTGCTGTCCAGCTAGAAAAGCCTAGGGAGTTGGGGAAGGGCCCCTGGGATTTGTCCCACTGAGAAGGTTCCAGAGAGTTGGGCTTCTGGTTGTTCAGCCCTGTGGCTCTTGACTCACTCACTTCTTAGGTCCCCTCAATATTGGAGCAAGGTGTTTTTGCACTTTTTTAAAAATTAAAAAAAAATGTTATGTGGGCATGGTTAGGACCAACTCTGCATCCATGTCTGTTTACTCCAGTTCAACATGGTGGAGGCATGTTCACTGCCTCTGTGAGACATGCTTACCACTCCAGCTCCAGGGATGTAGTGAGCCATGCTCACCTTTCCAGCTCCAGGGATGCAGGTTCTATGTCACCATTAAGCAACTAGTAGAACTCTGCTCACAAACCTCATTTAAGTGCAGGACCTCTCAGAAGAGCCACGGTTCATCTTACCAGCACAAACCAGGAAGATGTCACTTCTTAAAAATGCTGCCCCTCTGCTTATACCCACAAACAGAACCTATCTGAAAAAAGTATGGCTACCAAAAAGTCATGCTTAACTCTATTCTTTTATGTCTAGAATTCCTTCTCAAGCTCTCTCAGGTTTGAGTGGATGTAGTTGACCCATATTGGCACACCATTTTGTAGTAGAAGACTGATCGTTTCTTTCCTAGCTGCCCAATCCAAAAAAATCACACATAAAATCTCTTAACTACAATACTGTTTGGCCTATTACCTCAGGCTTCTTACTAACTAACATCTACATCTGAAATTAATGAATTTCTATTAATCTGTGTATTGACACAAGGCTGTGTCTTACTGGTAAGTATCCAGCATCTGTCTCCTTTGGCAGCTACATGACATCAATCTGACTCCACCTACTCTCTATGTATATCTCTTCCAGCCTGGCTATATTCTGCCCTGCCATAGGCTGAAGCAGTTTTCTTATTAACCAATGGTAATAAAACATATTCACAGCATGCATAAGAGAATCCTACATCAAGAAATTATAGATCTAAGCAAATGCTTTGTACTGAACAAGAAACTATTCTGCTTTCTGATGTAGGAGGGTCATCTGTCTATGTGTTACTTTCATTGGTTAATAAA
>LOJH01035773.1:2466-16055 GCA_001685095.1 Ellobius talpinus | reverse complement strand
ATTATTAACTAGCCCTTACAACTTAAATTAACCCATAATTCTTATCTATGTTTACCCACATGGCTTGGTAACTTTTCTCAGTAAGGCATTATCATCCTGCTTCCTCTGCATCTGGTGGTGACTGCGTCACTTCGCCTTTCCTCTTCCCAGAATTCTCTTAGTCTGGGTCTGGTCACCTGGCCTATATTTCCTGCCTGGCTACTGGCCAATCAGCATTTTATTAAATTAATGAGTGACAAATCACTACAGTGTACAAAAGCATTATCCCACAGCATTTCCCCACTTTTTTTTCAAAACAAGAACTCTGAATCTAATCTCCTTGTTTAGCTTTTTTCCTGACCATTATCCATAATAACTTGTAACCAACACTCTAAACAAAGACAAAAATCCATAATCCATTTTTTTGGGAATGTGGGTGTAGTTTTCTAGGTTACTTCCTGATGATTGGGGGCACTAATAATCCCATGAAGACACAAAAACATTTAGGATTATGGTCAAGTCCTGATTGGAGCATTCTGTCAGGCTGGATCATCTCAGCTAGCAGTCTTGAGGCTATTCTGGATGTAGAACTCAGAAGAAACTACAACAGAAGTGCTCTGAATTGTTGGACCATCTGTTGGCACTGGAGATTTTTCAGGGGGACTTCCTTGATCAAACTTTATTTTTCTTAACCCAGAATGAATTCACAGCCTCTCACTTCCTGTGGAAACAAAAGCAAAACCTCTTCTCCAAAGTAACACATCTTTTGACTTAAATTTTGAAGTCAAGGCATTTACAAAATATGTAGGCTGGATTAATCTAGCAGCATCTATAATCAAATGCCTTTTAGCAGCTGCTGCTCCTTCCTCAGAGGTCAAACAATTCAAAGACAACACAATAACATACAGTGTCCAGATTCTCTCTGTATTTTCCATCTTTATGTGGCTTTTTTTCTTTTTTAATTCTATTTCATTTATTTTTAATTTCTGGATTTTTTGTTTTTTTTTTCAGACAGGGTTTCTCTGTAGCTTTGGAGCCCATCCTGCAACTAGCTTTTGTAGACTGTGCTGGCCTCGAATTCAGAGATCGGCCTGACTATGCCCCCCCCCGTGTGGGGATTAAAGGCATGCACCACCACTGCCCGCCCAGCTTAATTTGTTTTTCTTGAGACAGGGTCAGGGTTTTTCTATGTATCTTTGGCTGTCTGGCATCTCACTCTGTAGCACAGGCTAGCCTTGAATTCCAAGTGCTGGAATTAAAGACGTGCGCTACTGCACCCAGCTACTCTATTTCTTTTTTTAAGGACTTTCTCTATCCTTTTTTTCTCTCCCAAGCCTACATTTTTAAACCCACTGTAAATAGTTTAGAGGTTTTGCTTCATCCGAATCTGTCTTTACTGTACATATCGTTTTCTGACCACATGAGTCTTTAATCTGCTGGTGGCTGGCTCCACTCCATTCCTGTTCTTTGAGAGTCTTTTTGAGTGGTGGAGGTACTGGTGGGAGCCACATTTATTGCCACAACTCTGGAGTTTCTAGGTCTATGTCACCACCAAGAAGCCTGATGCTGGTTGCTCATAAACACCATGTAAGTGTTTAATGGTAGAACCTCTTAAAAGAACTGCACAGGAAGTTGAGTCAGGAAGCCTGTCTTAAAGGAGCCGTGCCTCTGCTTGCCTCCAGCAGAGTCTAATGGAGTAAAGACAGTTACTAAGAAGCTGCACTTGACTCTGTTCTTCTCTGTCTAGAATACCCCCTCCCCCCTTTTATTTAAAAGCTTTCTCAGGCTTTATGTGGAAATTCTTGCCAAATGTTTTGGTACCATTATCCCATAGCAACATACCATATAATTTACTCACCTAAATACAATGTAGTGAGTTTTTATGACCGCTACCCTCTAACTGCAGGTGACTTTCATCACCACAAACAGTCCTAGTACTAAAGCATTTCCCCCATATTCTCTATCCTAACTCTTAGCAATCAATAATTACTTTGTCTTCATTGGGTTACTTATTCCAGATGTTTAACACTATGATATTATGAAGTATCTACTTGTGCACCACCACTGCCCCAACACATCTTCCAAAATCTTTGGAATTTCTGGACAATAGTGTCTTTAGAACCCAAGCATGGTAACATTTACCATACCTACAACCGAACAATCAGGAGGCTAAGGTAGGAGCATATTAATTTTATAGATTGGAGGCCAGTCTGGGCTACAAAGAGAGACTGTTCTCAGAAATACTGCTAGTCAGGTGTGATTGCACAGGTCTTTAAGCCCAGCAAGATCTTCCTAAGTTCAAAGCCAGCCTGGTCTATATAGCAGTTCCAGGACAGCAGGACAGAGAGAGATCCAGTCTCAAAACAACAACAAAACAACCAACCAAAAAAAAAGAATGCTATTAGAATGATTATAAGACAAAAGTGGCTGGGGAGCCCTATGGTGAACTTAGAAATCTGGGGCTTAATTTTATCATTACTATTATTTGCAGAACTGTTAATCAAGCCCAGAGCCTTATATAAAAGCTTTATCCCAGTCACAGGGCAGAGCCTTTTCATCTTTACCTACCAATCTCTGGGCAAGAGAGAATGCTGAAGTGATTACCAACCACTTAATCATGCCTAGGTAAACGATGTCTAAAGAACAACCCAACCCTAACAACAACTATCTGGCATGTTTTAGGAGCTGAATGTGTAGTAGTACCTGGAGGTTAGCACACTGGGAAATGCCATGGAAGCTCTGTGGCCCTTCCAACATAACTCTTTCTAATTTTAGCCTTTTAGTATTTTTAATTGTTTCCCTGAACTCTGTGAGCTACTAAAGTTATTCAACCAGAGAAGGGTAGTCATGGAAATCTTGATTTATCGCCAGCTGATCAATCAGAAGACCACAACCTGTATCTGTAAATAGCATATGAAAAGTGGTAAGCAATCTTGTGGGACTAAATCCTAGATAGCTTCTGAAACTGATTTAGAGAACATTAGCTGATAGTTACTAAAAAACTGCTTGAGATTAACACTAAAGATTCCCCCTCCAAATTGGGGGAAATCCTCCAAATCTGGTGTCAGAAATATTGAATGTAGGGCAGTTTTGCCATTTCTTTCTATTTAAATGGGACCTTACTTTTTATTTAGACAAAAAAGGGGAAATAATGTGGCATGTCCTTCTGTATATGTGTTGCTTTTATTGGTTAATGAATAAACCTGCCTTGGCCTATGGCAGGGCAGATGGAAGAGATATGAAGAGAGAATAGGTGGAGTCAGGAAGATGCCATGTAGCTGCCAAAGGAAGAAGATGCCCTGAACCTTTCTGGTAAGCCACAGCCTCGTGGCAATACACAGGTTGACAAGAATGGGTTAATTTAAGATTAAAGAGCTAGCTAGAAATACGCCTGAGTCATCACCCAACTCATCAGTGTTGTAACTAATATTGTTTCTGTGTGATTATTTGGGTCTGGGTGGCCAGGTAATGAAGGTGCAGTCTCCGTTTACATTATGGCACCAATGTGGGCCAACTATACCCACATAAAACCTGACAGAGCTTAGAAAGGAATTCTAGACATAAAAGAACATAAATGCTTCTTGGTAGCAGCATTTTTTTTCAGATTGGCTCTGTTGACTGGCGGTAAGTACAGGCAGCTCCTTTAAGAGAAGGCTTCCTGAATCAGCATTAGCAACAAAAAGACTTCTTTGAGAGAGACAGCTTCCTGGTTTGTGCTGCTAGTACGAATAACTGGCTCTTTCAGGAGGCTGAGCACTTATATGGAGTCTGTGAGGAGCATGCGACAAATTGCTTAATGGAGACATGGACCTATGTCCCTGGAGCTGGGGTGGTGAGCATGGCTCACACAGGCGCAGAACACACCTCTGCCATGTTGAATTGGGCAAATAGGCAAAGCCACACACCTGTTTAGCATTAAAAAAAGGTACTCCTGGTCAGAAAATTAACTACAGAATTAAGATAAGGCAGATATGGATGAAAAAGACCTCTGAATGGGTCACAGTGTTGGATAAATGTACATGGGCGCGCGCGAGAGGAAAGAGTACAGTCATAGATTAAAGATAAAATATTAAAAAGAGTAATTAAAAAGCCACATAAAGATGGAAAAATGTATGTTATTGTATTTTCTTTGAATTTTTTGACTGTGAATGAACTAAGTACAGAGAGACATTTCACTGTACGGGCTGCTAAGCTAAACCAACATATATAAAGTTATCTTGACTTCAAAGTTTTAATAAAGGATATGTTACTTTGGAAAAGAGGTTCTGCTTTTGTTTTCACAGAAGATGAGAACCTGTGGATTCCTTCCAGGCTATTGTGGTTTGAGGGAAAAAGACCCCCCTGCAAAAAAAAGGTCTCTGTGAACCCTAAAAATACTTCACCCAACATACAGGAAGCAGTAGGAGAAAACAACACCCAAATCCCCAAAATGACCATTTATAAATATTTGTTTTCATTTAAAGGGGGTTGATTATAAGTGTTAAATGGTCATGGTCAATTTCTTAAAAAAGGGGGGGAAGGATATGATATAGAGATGAATATTTTACACTGGTGTGGACTTTGGTTTATTGATACAAATGTAAAGTCAATTTTGTTATGTGTATATTTCTACTCTTGGTTAAGGTATTATGTTTATTCAGCTCACTTATAATTAAAAATTATAGATTAATAGATAGTCATTTATAATAGTCAAACTTGTAGTCATGTTAGTTAGGTGTTCTAGATATATAGAGATATATTTCAGATAATTTTCAAACCTTTTAAAGACCTACAGACTATGGCCTTTTAAATGTTTTAAGTTAAGACTTTTCTAAACAGTGAGACATGTCTGCTTCTGGCAGCAAAAATTACTTCAGAGAGGTTGATGGTCACTGAAGAAACTCATTATAGAATTTGTCTTCAATGTGACAAGGCTAGTCATTTGGGCAAAAAATTGTTCCTGCCTGGACTGCTTTATGGTATGCTGTATGAACTGGACATGTAGGATCCATAGAAAAGTGACTGCTGAACTTTCCAAAAGATGGGATGGTCCTTCAGTGTTCCTGCTTCACAGAAGGAACTGCCAGACATTCTGCAGGACATAGAAGAAAGCAAATGATGAACTTTGTCATTGCAAGGCAACATAGATCTTCACATTTCCTGATTCGTGGAAAAGTCTGTTGGATACTATGGGCCTGTAGGCTGAAGATGGATGCCCCAACATTACAGAACTTTGGGTGACTGTCCAGACACCAAGATGTCTTTGTCAATTCTAAAGTTTTGGAAGTTGTTTACAATGTACTTCCTGTTTACTTAGGTAGTGTTATATCCTTCTGGAGTCTTTGAAGAGTTGAAGATATAATTTTCCTTAGTTATAATAAAAGGTAAATTAGATATGAAACTTTCCAGATACAAATAGACTATTATAAGAATTCTTGCTTAATACTTGTTTTGTAATATGTAATTTTACTGTGTAAAATTACTTTTTATTAAGACAGAAAAAGAGAGATGATGTGGCATGTCCTTCTGTGTATGTGTTGCTCTTATTGGTTAAATAATAATAAAGCTGCTTTGGTCTATGGCAGGGCAGAATATAGCCAGGATGGAAGAGATATGAAGAGAGAATAGGCAGAATCAGGGAGACACCATGTAGCTGTCGAGGGAGGAAGACACTCTGAACCTTTCTGGTAAGGCGCAGCCTCGTGGCAATATACAAATTAGAGAAATGGGTTAATTTAAGATTAAAGAGCTACTTAGAAATATGCCTGAGTCATTGCCCAAACAGTGTTGTAACTAATATAGTTTCTTTATGATTATTTGGGTCTGGGGGGGCTGGACAACAAAGGTGGAGTCTCTATATACATAGGACTGTGTGATTTTTTTTTCCAATTGACTTCTTATAGGAAGCATAATGTTTTCAAGGTTATATATCCATACTGTTACTTTTACCAGCAGTCATCCCTAGACTATGACTCTAACCAAAATGCCAGCTGTTGCTTCAGATTTATCTGATTATAAGAACAAGATTTCCCATTATGCTCAAGCTATTTAGAGCTGGGTCAGTTCAATAAAACAACTATATAATCTAAAATCAGTTTCTTCT
This sequence comes from Ellobius talpinus, assembly GCA_001685095.1. Classification (NCBI taxonomy): domain Eukaryota; kingdom Metazoa; phylum Chordata; class Mammalia; order Rodentia; family Cricetidae; genus Ellobius; species Ellobius talpinus. Next base: position 9,994 of record LOJH01035773.1, on the reverse strand, counting down.
GCTTGAAGCTATCAGGTAACTTTCAATTTTAACATCACCAAAAGACCCCAGTAGCCTTATAACCAGTAGAGAGCCAAAAAAAAAGAACCAAACCAAAAAACAACAACAAAAAACCTTGGGTTTTCACAATATGGTATGACTGTAACTACATAAAAGTACTAGATTAACAATTTGCTTCTTTTTCTACACTACCAAAAGTTAAAAGCGGCTAGAGGCAGGATAGATAGTAATAAGATAGGGTCACCTACAATGACCATGCAGCTCTGAAAGTAAATAGATTTACAGAACTACTCCTTGGAGGAACCACAAACATACCATTTAACCAAACCAGGCATTAGGAGCAGCAGTAACAATGCTAGCTGACACAGCACAGCTGGGAAAGCAATAATGGAAGGACACAAAGACAGTATACAATGTCTTCCATTTTTGTAAAAGGGAAGAATTTGTTTTGCTTCAAGGTTCAAGGGATACAGCCCCCATAACAGAGCATGATGGCTAGAATAGACTCAGTAGGCAGCAACCAGAAAACTTACTTTTCATATTAGAAAGTAAGTCCATAATCAAATTAGCAAACATTTGATCATCAAAGGATTCTGGTGATTGCTAATAAAAATTCAATGAAGTTCCAAGTAAAATGTAATTATTAATCTTACAATTTAAAAACAAAATACAACAACAATAACAACAACAAAAAACAACCAGGGTCTTCTTATGTATCCAAGATTAATTTCAATAGGTTCCTGTCTCTGGGATCCTGAGTGCTGAGATTACAGGTTTGCATATCATACAGAGTTTACATAAAGTTTAAAGTAAATTAAATTTACAGTAAAAGCAGTAAGCAAGCAAATTTTATTTTGGTACTAATTAATACAAAAAATTTAACATTTTCAATAGTCAAGGTACTTATATTACCAGCAAATGTCTACGACCTGAAAATCAGTATGGATACTAAACAGTATTATAAATGTTAAACAGTAAACAGTACTATAAATGAATTATAAATGTTTTCTGAGTCTGGAGAGATGGTTCAGTGGTTAAGAGCACTGGCTGATATCTACCCAGTTCAATTCCCATCACCCACATGGCTGCTCACAGCCACCTATAACTCCAGTACAAGACAATCTGATGACCTTTTCTGGCCTCTGTAGACACTGCACACATGTGGTAGACAGCCTATGTTCAGGCAAAACACCCATACACATAAAATAAAATTTTTTAAAAAGGGAACGGCTTTCTGGTTAAACTTACAATCTTGTGGGAAAGCAGCAACAAAAATCTACATAAAAGCATTAAGCCTAGCAGTGGTGGCACAGGCCTTTAATCCGAGCACTCAGAAGACAGAGGCAGATGGATCTCTGAGTTCGAGGCCAGCCTAGTCTATAGAGTTCCAGGACAGTCAGGGCTACACAGAGAAACTCTATTTAGAAAAAATAAAAACAGACTGATGATCTGAGTCTGATTCCTCAAACCCACATGATGGTAGAAAGATACAATCAACTCTTTCTTACTCTATCTTACAAGCCTGCTGTGGCAATTAAGCACCCATGTATACTCACATACACACAAAATAAAGGTAGATTGTTTTTCTAAAGAATTGGTAGTAATTATAAGTGATAGTTATCTGTAACAAAGCAATGCTAATAAACATGATTATAAGAGTGAGGTTCACTGGGCCAGGGGTCCTCAGACTTTGAACTCAGAGATCAGCCTGCCTCTGCCTCCCAAGTGCTGAGATAAAGGACTTGCCCCACCACGCTTGATGGGACATTTTAAATCTTCCTAAACAAAAAAACAACAAAAAACAAACAAAAAACCCCCACATTAATAATGTGTATGTTGATGTTATGGGTATACATATGCATGTTAACACTGCACGGAGGCAAAGGGTTAAAACTGCTACTGCTCTAGCATGAATTAAGATAAACCAGCATTATGCTGTTTATATATATAGTGTCATTATATTTCAGTGAGGCCAATTTACTGAAGAATGTCCTTGGGGCTGGAGAGATGACTCAGCAGTTAAGAACTCTGGCTGCATTTCTAGGACTTGGGTTCAATTCTCAGTGCCCACAAAGCTGCTTAGAACCATCTGCCACTTCAGTCTTAGAGGATCTAACACCCTCTTCTGGACTTCAGCAGCCAGGCATGCACAGTGCAGATATACATGCAGACAAAACACCCATACTCCTTATTGCCAGGCACAGTGGCACACACCTTCAAGCTCTGCACTTGGATTTTGAGGCCAGCCTGGTCTACATAGTGAGTTCCAGGCCATTGAGGGTTACAGTATAGCAAGTTACTAGCCAGTCAAGACTACACAAGTGAGAGCCTGCCTCAATAAACACACACACACAGAGAACATTTACCAATTAAATACTGACCTTTTCTTTCAATTACACGACAAAACAGGAGTATACATAAATGACTCCTGCAGCAATATCAGCTTCTATAGTCAAATGTAGAAAAAGTACTTAGGCAATTAAGTTGTGAACTGAATTAACCATTTTTTCAAGAAATACCATTTTAACTTGAAAAAAATGACAGAGGAATTATAGTTATTTTGATTCAGTGTCTAGCAGATGTTTTAAAAAATGAGCAAAGTAAGCCTATGGCTTAAAGGAAAACAATTTACAGTATTTGCTGCTAATGGTTAAGATTTGGGCTTTCAATTAAAATTAGTTTTAGAAAACAGTCTACTACCATGAGCTTGACATATTTCAAACACTAATGATTTTTCTGAATTGTACTAATAGCAATTGTAAAATTTCTTTCTTTTTTTTAAAAAAAACTCTTTAGGTCGGGAGGAAATCTTTTCATAAACGGTGTTGGCATTTGGAAGATCTGAACATCTTCATTTGGTTTTGTCAGTGGAATGTTTTCCGGGGGCTGTATTATATATATATATATATATAGTATCTATAATTAAGTATCCTGAAAAGGTAAATGCTTTTTTCAAACACTTACCTGTATGCTAAATTCAGAAACTGATGTGGAAATCCACTGTCTTCTCTTAAACCAGATATCAAAGAGATATGAAAAAGATGTTAAATATGGACATTCTTCTCATTAAATAATTTTGGTTTGGGAAAGTAAGTTATTTTCCACTAAAATTTTTATATTCATACAAAATAACTTTGAGGAGTTGATTCTCTCTTTTCCAGCACATGTGTCTCAGGGATTAAACCTAGATCACCAGGCTTGGTAGCTAATACCTGACCACCCAGTTAGTTACCTTGCTAGTTCAACAATTAGGTAGGTGGGTCTATGAGTTCAAGGTCAGCCTGGACAACAGAGTTCCAGGAATGCCAGGGCTACACAAAGAAACCCTGTCTCAAAAAACCAAACAGCAACACACACATACACACACACAAAATATTTAATTTCTAAAAATGGAAAATAGTGAAAGAGATACACAAATAAAAACTAAGACTCCTTAATGAGTCTCAAACCTCAAACATCTACAGACTTTTAAAGTAAAACACAAATTGTAGGGGTTGGAGAGATAGCTCTGTGGTTAAGAGCACTGGCTGCTCTTCTAGAAGATCTGGGTTCTATTCCCCACACCCACATAGCAGCACACAACTGTCTTGTTAACTCCAACTCTAGGGAATCTGGCACCCTCACACAGACATACATGCAGGCAAAACACCAATGCACATAAAATAAACCTTTAAAAAACCTTAAAACAAACAAACCCATATATTGTCCTTATCTTTAGTTCTCTCTCTTCCTCCTCCCTGGTCTCACTGTAGCCTAGGCTGACTCATGGTAATTCTCCTGCCTCAGCCAAGCCTGGTGAGAAAAGCGAATCAGATTTCCTGGACTAGAGTTACAGATGGCTGTGAGGAGTCATGTGGGTGACAGGAACTGTGACCAGGTTGAAGATCAGCCAGTGCTCTTAACCACTGAGTCATCACTCCAGTCTCAGAAAATACTTCAAATTCATACTGGTTAGCACCCATCAGGATTTTCAGGTCATAAATATTTGCTGGTAAGATGAGCAGCCTGACTACTGAAAATGCTAAACGTTTATATGGGATTCTAAGCACGTGCCACCACAGCCCAGCTCTGTTGTGTTTTGTAGGTGCCACTCAAAAACTATTCTCACAGTAGTGTCTAGCAGATGAAAGGACTCTCATTGAACACTGACTTTACCAAATCTAAATGGAAATAGGGTGTGCTTTTTAGTGTTCAAAGTTTCAAGTGATACAAAATTCCAAACTCTGTGCAGAAACAGTAATGACTAACCTACAAAAATGTTAGCAATGCTTTCAAACAAAACCTTTTGACCAAAACTGAGATTTGTACAAGGCTGAGAAGAATTAAGATAGTGGAATATAAAAATTACAGAAGGCTTTGATACACCTGAGTTAAAATCACTCCCTTGACTGTTAAGGCATAAGCACAGTTTCTTTTTAATTTCTAAGATTGAGGTAAATGAAGAGTTTTAATAAACCTGTAATATTGGTGCTCAAAAAGCTCCCTCAAACAAGCTCCTGCCTCTGTGACAAAACTAAACTAGAAGGCCCCAAACAGCAATGCAAGTCAAAACTGATCATACACTCTCATTCAGTATAGGCCTCCAGTAAATGACAACTACCCCAGAAAACAATGAAAATATTTTAATTAATCACATCCACTGTCAGGGATCAATATTTTACAACTATCTATGGAGCTGGAGAGATGGCTTAGCAACTAAGAGTTAAGGTCTTCCAGAGGACCCAGGTTTGATTCCTATCTCCTACAAGATGGCTTACAACCACCTGTAACTCCAGGGGATCTGAAGTTACAGATCTTGTGGTTTCTGCAAACAAGAGGCATGCACACAGCACACATAAATGCAGACAAAATATCCACACACATAAAATAAAAATACTAAACAAACAACAACAACAACAATAAACCCAAATTTCATTAAGCAGGGCGTAATGGTTTACGTCCTTAATCCCAGCACTTCAGAGATAGAGGCAGGCAGATCTCTGTGCATTCAAGGCTGGTCTGGTCTACATAGCAAATTCCAGGTCAGCTAGGAGCTATACAGTGAGATCCTGTCTCAAAAACAAAAACACCCTCCAAGCAAACGATTACATCAGAAAGCACAAAAGTTTGGGCTGTCTACAAAATCTAAATCAAAACAAACTATCTATGCATTTTTCCTAAAGCTGTTTCAGTCCTTCAAAATCATATTCACATTCTTCCCAATAGTGCATATTCATCTAATCATGAAACAAATACTTAACCAGTAAACCATAAAAAACAAGGACATCTTGACATATATATTTTTTAATTTATCTTTATGTGCACTGGTGTTTAGCCATGAGTGTTGGATCCCCTGGAACTGCAGTTACACAGACAGTTGTGAGCTGCCATGTGGGTGCTGGGAACAGAACCAGGTCCTCTGAAGAGCAGTTAGTGCTCTTAACCACTGAGCCATCTTTCCAGCCCCTTGATATTTTAAGAATATTATCAATGAAGCAATTCTGAAGTCAGTTGCCTTATAGACCAGAAAAACTGATAGGAGGCTAAAACAATCATTTAAATCCTAGATACAGTTCTATGAGATAGCTCATATTGTTTCATGCTTGGACTATTATTTGAAGAATTAGACAGTAGTTATTTTAAGCACAGTAAATATGTTCCAAGATTTGTGATGAGAGAGGTCAGTCTCTAAAGTTACTAAGACTTAATAGCTTAGCAATGTTTTTCACTCTGTATACTTTGAGTCAACAAGGCTATTTCCCAAAAACTAAACAGCCCATCACTGTTACTTCTTCATATTTTATACTCAATATTGTGTTGTATATTAATACTCATAATTAGCAAAAGTTGTTTTCCAAGATCTAATTACTTTTCTAACATAGTTACACTCTATTTGAACCTGCAAACTTTTAGAATTTTTATAAAAACTTTGAAAGTTTATTAGAAATGTTACAAAACAATCCCTCTCTACTACCAAACTTTAAGTAGAAGAGCTTAACTTGCTTGTTCCTGGCAAACCTCACTGACAGTGTGGTCACTACCCATTTCCTATATTGTGTTGTATATGGACAGCCTTCTCTGCTACTACTCTCAAGCTGGTACTAGATCCTCCAGCACACTACAGGAAGAGGTCAAGTTTTGTGGACATCAGCTGATAACTCCTTTAACATTTCAAATAGATACAGAGAATTCCTTTGACTTCTGTACTTTCAAGAAAGCATGACTGTATTTTTGGAGGAGTCAGAATGATATACCAAAAGGTACTAATGAATATTAGATAGAAATTTATGAATCATAAAATTATGACTTCAAAAGAGTCACGTCATTGTGCCCAAATTGTCCTCCAACAAGCAATTCCCCATTGACTCTTTAATGTGACACAAAGTGCAGAGTAACATGTGATATAGACACACAGGAAAACAACCTAAAAACCACACACAGCAAATAAGGGAGCAAGAGATCCAACCACACTGGATCTACCTACACATAGTAGACTCCCCTCTTCCTTCAACAAAAAAGATAAATTGTTCAGTGAGTTGCCAAGCATCTCACTAACACTAATGTACCAAAATGTTCACAGCATTCATGAAGCAAATGTCTAGTACTGCTAGTTTTGTAGATGAAAAGAATCCTAAGACTTAAATGATTCTTCCAAGGTCACACACAGAGACCAGGTAATATTAAATTAAGCTGTCAGATTTTATACTCATTATTTCTAATCAACCTCTCCCTCAAATGTAACAACTATCTCACTCTATATGCTGTTGTATATTTACACATACACTGTCTAATAACCCAGCTGTCTGAGACTATTAAGCACTTAAGATACAGCTGGTCTAAACAGAGAAATACTGTGATGGTAAAATGGAATTTGAAAATGTAGGAAAAAAATCATGTGATCTATTTCATTTTTTAGGCAGACTCATGTTACAATGACATTTAGGATATCCTGGGCTAATACTCGTTGTATGGCAATAGCTTTGCCTCCTTCAAAACATAAATATTAAGATCAAACCAAAAAGCAGTAATTTCTTAATATTTGTTACATTCTACATACAGTACATATGTAACACAATGCAGTAACTATATCTGGAGGAGAAGAAAGTGCACATACATGTTTTGGAGAAATACAAGCATATAAGTGGCAAATACAAGTAATAGGACTTGTATTCTAAAAGTAATTAAAGATGTTTTTGTGTCATTATAAGTGCACATGATTTTAGAAGCCTTTTGCTTTCTTTTCCGTACTGGGCAGCCTCATAATGCCATAATTCACCACTGAACTACACCCACTTAGGTGATTTTGAGCAAGTCATAAAAGTAAAATTTTTATTTAATCATATTTGTAGATGGAAAAATGAAAATATTCTAATTTCTAATACATATACATGGATTCAGTCATCAAAGAGCAGATACAGATATTACGATCCCCAAATATGCTTAATATGCTTTTTTTTATAATTTCCACTCTTTTTAAAAAAAAATATTTATTTACTATGTATACAATATTCGGTCTGTGTGTATGCCTGAAGGCCAGAAGAGGGCACCA
>LOJH01035772.1:0-15683 GCA_001685095.1 Ellobius talpinus | reverse complement strand
CTATCAACTAGGCCAAGGCAGTTTCTTTATTCATTATCCAGTGAAAGCAACACACAGACAGAAGGAACTTCTACACCAGAGACCATGCATGACAGACCCACTGAAATGTCAAGATTTCTTCCTCAAAACTCCCCCTACTCCCTGCACCAAAGGACCAATGTGCTAATTTGAAAGTTTGAAAGTTTGAGGGCACTGGAGAGATAGCTCAGAGGTTAAGGGAACTTAACCTCTTCCAGGGGTCCTGAATTCAATTCCCAGCAACCACAAGGTGGCTCACAACCATCTGTAATGAGATTTGGTGCCCTCTTCTGGCGTACAGACATACATGCAGGTAGAACACTATACATAATAAATAAATAAATATTTTTTTTAAAGAAAGTTTGAATGTAGGACTGGAGTGAGGACTGGAGAGTCAGAACTTTGGTCTTGTAAGGACAGCTGACTTGGGACATTCGATGTCAAAAAAACAAGATATTTTTACACAGTGTCCCAGAATCTACAGCAAAGCCAAATAGCTGATAGGCTACCCTGTGACCCATGACCTATGAGGACCCCTTGAACCACAGTGGGATGAGGTCAGAGAGCAGCTTTTCTCCTGGTCCATGATTCCCACTAGCACCACTTCTCGTTGGAGGTTGGAACTGTCATCTCTGTTGCTGTGACTCATGGTGCCACTTATAAGCATCTCTGGGTTGTGGTGTCACATGGGTCCGTCTGTGTTCTCCCTCCTTCCTGCTCCAGCTTTCCCTCAGGCAAAGCTTGCAGGAGGCAGTTTCCTCAGGCACAGATAGAGTTGAGTGAGAGTTGAGTGAAAATAACTTTCCTAGCTGTGCAGGATTTCTATGAATAGCCTTATTTTTTTCTTGAGTTTGAGTAAAGTTGTTCTTTTGTGAAGATGTTTGGCTGACTTGTGCCTCCTGCCCCCAAACTTTTGCTAGTCCTGCCCAGGGGAGGGGCCAGGCGGCTTGCGGCAGTCACCTTTGTTCTCCTTATATGAGCTGCCCAGAAGGTCCCCGCCCAGCATGTGCAAAAGTCTTTGGTCTGCTGCATAGTTAAGAACTGAAGCAGACATCCTCTTCCTACCTCGGGACCCAGAAGGCCGGAGGAAGATGGGAGTGGTGAGCCTTCTCTAGCCTGTGGGTCCCTCCAGACTCTGGGTCCCTTTAGCCCATGGATTCCTCCAGGCTGTCTCCCTTAGTTTGTTTCTTTCCCATTTTCAAATAGCTTCTAGAATTCTCTTTCTTAGAAGTGTGCCTTCTGCAGCTTCTCTCTACTCTCTTGTGGCCTTTATTTTCCATCCCTTAATATATGTCAGTCTTTAACCAGAACATACGTAATCTGTGACTTAATATATGACAGTCTTTAACCAGAACATACGTAATCTGTGACTTAATATGACAGTCTTTAACCAGAACATACATAATCTGTGACTTAATATATGACAGTCTTTAACCAGAACATATGTAATCTGTGGCTTTCCACACAAGCCCCCTATACTTGCCTTCTTTGTCCCCTTTTGCTTGCCTTTTCTTTGCCTCCCCAGACTCTGTCTCCTTTTCCTTGGCTGTTTTCTATGGGGTGTATATGTACTTCTGTCTTGTATCCTTGTTCTTGCTAAGCACAGGGAGTAAAGCCTCAGAAGGAATTATGTTGAATGATGGAATAAGATCGTGTTAAAGTGAGCCGTTATTATCAAAAATAATTTTAGGTTTAAAGACCTATGAAGCACTGACTGGAGATTTAATGACACAAGTTTGTGGTTCTGTGAATGCTGCTTTTGACTAAGCATCCCATTTTGGTACTTATTTAGCGCTTTAAATGGTTTGGTCCAGCAATCTCTCCAGTTGACTTTCAGAATTGTATAAATTCTAAACAGCAACTGCAAAATCAACCCTGAAGGAAAGCTTTTAGAAATTCATGTAACGTTGTTCTTGTGTTTGAAAAGGCAATTATGCGGCTCCTGGCAGCTCTGGGACTAACTATTGTGCCACTAAGGCTAGACTGTCAAAGGCCAGGGAGATCTGTTGTGTGTCAACACCAAAGCCCATCAGGGGCCTTCAAGGCACCAAAGTTCACCCTGTGTGTGCTGCGTAATGTTCAAGATTCCTGGAATGGTTGACTTGGGAAGTTCTGAGTGTTGGTGCCAAGGTTTGATGTCAGTTGCTTGGTGTTTGTTCCAACGGGCAAAGATAGCATATGGCTTCATCACAAGCAGGGATCACAAGATCCCAGCTCAGCTGAATCCCCTGGCATTGTTGTCAAGAACGCTTGGTGGATGTGACAGCACACTCTGTGTCGCTAGTTCATAAAAGACTTGAGAAAGGTTTTTCTTTGTGTACTTATGGTTAAACAATGCACATGTATATTACTCTGTTTGGCTATGGGTCGAAGGATGGCCTTACACTCAGCTTTCCAGTCCTTGGTTATTCTAACTGTATACCCAGCTTCCTCATTGTAGACATGCTTACCAGGAGAAAGTTTCAGACAACAGCAAGTGCAGGATGTAGCAATGTAATATTATCCCTGGAGGCCAATAGAAGGCAAAGTGAGTGCGGAGAGTTACTCTGAAGGCTTGCCTAAGCATCTCCTGGGGTGGGTGTTAGAAAAAATAGAGCAAAGGCTTCAAGGCTGGAGATGGCTTGGCATGTAATACCCTTCAGTTTTAGAACAACACCTTTCATTGCTTCTTCGATGATTTAAGAAGAATGGAGTTTTCAGTTTCCTTGCCCAGGATTGGAGATATAAAGGTGAAGTGAAAGGTAGTGACTGGCAACCACTCCGTCTCAGGACTGAAGTGACCTCAGCAAGATCCTGACTCTCCTTCTTGTGTCTCTTTCTTACTGAGTCACCAAGGGCAACTTTTCTTGCCTTCTTGGATCCTGGTCTCCTTGTTTATAAAATGAGTGGTATAACTAGTTTTTGCTATTATTAATGGGAGATTTTATTGCTATTTTACTTCATAAAATGAAGTAAAATTTGCTTTTATTAGATTTATGAAAGAGATAACAAAAATAATTGTGGACCTTGTCATAATTGTTGAAGTTGTCAGATTAACCCATTTGACATGGGGTGTTTTCATACAGTCCCTAAGCCTATGTCCATGTTAGAGTCCTGTGGCTGCTGTGAGAATGAAAAGCTCACTCACAGAGATACCCTGGCCATGTGTAGCTTAGGGTGGATGAGACTCCGTTTTTCCATCTGTATCCATTAATAACATTAAGATTATCAGTCACAGCCTCTTGTGATGACACACCTTTAGTCTCAGCACTTGAGAAGCAGAAGTAGATGGATCTCTGTGATTTCAAGGCCAGCCTGGTTTACATAGTTCCAGTGAGACTCTGACTCAGAGGGAGAAGAAGCAAGGATGGGAGAGAGAGAACAAGAGGAGGGAGGGAGAGAGAGGGGGAGAGAGTGAATCAGCCACTCAGTTTCTACCCTTGCCCTGTCCCATCCCTTCTTGCTTTCCTCTGCTTTTCAACTCACCTAAGTCAAGCTCCTTGAGCTGTTTTTTCCCCATCACATAAGAACTATTTCTCACTGCCTTCTAAAATTTGACATTAGAAATATCTAGAGGAAACAGTGTTGAAAAATCTTAACTTCATGTTAAAACATATTTAATGCTGTTCCTGCGCTCATACTTTGCTTCGGGCTTTAGTAGCCATGTGATAGTTGGAACGGACCTTTCCACCGCCTGCTGCAAGGCTGCCATCTTCCATGATTCAAAGAGGTTTAGAGTCTTCAGCTAAAATATTAGGCTTGGTTTAAAACAGTGTTTTGTTTTCGAAGTTAACTTGGGTTGGGGCAGGCACTGTTTCTTTCTAGCCAAGTGCCCTTAGCTAAAGCTGAGTTTTGGTGTCCTTTGATACCATAATGCTTTATAAATACATCAAATTCCAAAAATAAAAACCTCTAAAGACAAACAAACGAAAAGCTAGTAACACAAAATTCTTCAGAACACTTTTTCCAAAAATACATTTCTGATTCCATTTCATCCTTCCACTACCGTATTTTTGGAAGTTAACATAAATAAACTTAACAATACTCAGTTTATAATGATGAAAGGACAGTGGGTTGTCGTGATGCATGCCTGTAGTCCTAGCACGCAGAAGGCTGAGGCAGGAAGACAGTACATTAGAGGTCAGCCTGAGCATCATAGTAAAACCCTCCCCACCCTGCCCCATCCCACCCCATCCCACCCTAAAGAAGAAAGGCTTGGCTGTGTTGGTAAAGAATAATCGTAGTCCCTGACAAACCTTGGTGTTGACCAGTTCTTTTAAATGCAAGGGGAGCTGGAAGGAGGACAAGGTATCCTGGTGCTGGATTCCTATCTGTTGTTTTGGCTGAGGGACACCTGGGACAGACAATAGTGGGGAGAAGGGAAGGGCCAGAAGGTAGAAGCTGTTTTTGAATGCTGCTGTACTCAACGTAATAGTAATGTTTGCTTTGTTTACATTTCATAGAACATTCTGACCTTTTTTACTCTGATACTTAATTTGCCTAGAAACAGAGGCTTGATTAATACTGTCATTAATACAGCATTTCATGTCCCTTGACTTTACTTTGCTGCTTAGGTCATGTGCTTTGCTGGAAGAGTGTTATGGATCTTAGTGAATGAAACTGGGTCTTTATTCTAGATGCCAGTACCATGAATTCAGATGAGCAAAATATTGGACTCTCCGGCACTCTGGAGAAGAAATGTTTAGGAAGGATTATCATGGGTGTCATAGCTTGTACTCAGGACAGATCTGCTCCTGTAAATGATTTCTACTTTAATAAATGTACCCCTTCCCTTGAGGGGTTCAGATCTTTTCTTGGTCACCTCAGCCCAGTGTTCAGTTTATCTAGGGGTGTGCACACACACACCCCTGCAGAACCCATCACACACCACAGAAATTCATGTGAATTTGGCTTGTTGCAGACTCAGTTTAGATGCTCACCCCAAGCAGTACCTTCACAGAGCATCACCTGAGTGGTACCTTCACAGAGCATCACCCTGAGTGGTACCTTCACAGAGTGTCATCCCAAGCAGTACCTTCACAGAGCATCACCTGAGTGGTACCTTCACAGAGCGTCATCCCAAGCAGTACCTTCACAGAGCAGCCTTACACCAGCCGTGGTAGTGTTAGATCCTGAAAGATCTACTCACTGAGCAAAGCTGAGGTGTAATCAAAACAGATTATGATCCAGGTTTTCTTGAACTCTTTTCTTAGCTGTAGGACCTCTTTACCGGTTGTGTTGTCTGAAGAACATATAAAACAGGTCAACGCTACAATAGGAAGCTAGTAACCACATTCTTTGGACCTCTTTTTCTTATCCAGTAGTAGCCATGAGTCTTGGAAAGAGGCCATGGCATTCAACAGGCAAGACCCAAGACTGAGCATTGAGTGACTGGATCCTTCTCAGCCCCCACTTCCCACTCTGATAGATGCAGAGCCCTGCATTCCAGCTTTGGGGGGACGGGCTTCTCCTTGTGAGGAGTCTTATCTCTGTACATCTCCTGGTGTCAGAAACCAGTTTCTGCTGGGCTGTGTTGAATCTGATGGACTCTTGCAAGCTGCACTGCTCTGCAGTGTAGTCTATGTGATGTAGCCCCAGGCTTGAGTCCCTTCCCCTCTGGGTCCCCGGTATGGCTGGATGTAGTGCAGGACTGTGGAAGGGGGTGTGGTGTGAACCCTGGATCTCTCACTTGAAAGTCTGTCCCCCCTGACTTTCTCTTTTTTGTTCACTAGATGATGATTCTGATCTGCACTCTCCTCGATATTCCTTTTCTGAAGACAGTAAGTGAAGCCCCTCTTGTGGGGAGGAAGGGAGGATGGTGGAAGAGACATCTTCAGGCTTAGTTTTCATTTGAGTCTAAAGTATTTTGTATGTACTTTCTCTCCAGCAAAGTCTCCCCTTTCTGTGCCTCGCTCAAAAAGTGAGATGAACTACATTGACGGGGAGAAAGTAGTGAAGAGGTCGGCCACACTACCCCTCCCAGCCCGCTCGTCTTCACTGAAGTCCAGCCCAGAGAGGTAAGTGGTTCTTTGGATGCTCATCCATGCCTCCCCAGTATCTGCATCCCAGGAGTTTTTGTTAGGAACAAGAAACTGAATCCCAGAGCTGTCACCTGTCAGTCCATATCCTGATCTGTGAAATAAGAATAAAAATAGCATGACTTCTCCATGAGAGTGTTGCAAATAAGCGATTGTACTTGGCCTTGCTATTAGGGCCTGGCTCATAGTATGAGCATAATTGCTATTGACTATAATTATTATAGCCTTTTATCTAGTCAAGAAAAAAGCTTGCAGTATTAGGTTTTGAACCCAGCGCCTTCCTGAATGCTAGGCAAGTGCTCTGCCACAGAGCTGGGCAGCCCTCCTTTTTCACTGTTTATTTTGAGACAGCATCTCAGTAAGTTGTTCATGCTGTCCTTGAGCATGCCCTGTAGCCCAAGCAGGGCTTGAACTGTCAACCCTCCTACCTTAGTCTATAAGTAGTTGGGATTACAGGCGTGTACCACCAGGCTCTATTAATTATAAGAAAAATCTTAAATTAGAACTATCATTTACATATTCACAATAAAGACTGTAATACTAAACACAGCTATATTCTCTCATGTCTACTTACTGATATAACATGTATTATTGAGACAGATGTCCTATGGAGTAATCATCTCTTGTAAACTGGATAGGCATCCCATGTGTCCTCTGACCTCAATTTTTGCCAACTTCTAAAACTAAAAGTTCTGTGCAGATGAAGCTTACTATTCTTAAATTCACATCTAGTTTCATGCCTCCCTAGCTCTACAGGCAAGTGAATGGTTGTTTTAAAAGCCCACATGTGCCTGACACATCTACCTGATAAATCTGATAATGAATATGAAAGAAAGACTGGATATACTCAGAAATTCTTTATAGGGGGGCTGGAGAGATGGCTCAGAGGTTAAGAGCATTGCCTGCTTTTCCAAAGGTCCTGAGTTCAATTCCTAGCAACTGCATGGTGGCTTACAACCATCTGTAACGGGGTCTGGTGCCCTCTTCTGGCCTTCAGGCATACACATAAAATAAATAAAATATTTATTTTAAATAAATATTTTAAAAAAAGAAATTCTTTATAGGTATATTCATTAAGCACCTACTGGGTATATTCTGTGCATATTGAATTAGACTTTGCAGAAGAATACACAAATCATTGTCCAGCCATTCATGAAAAGCAAAATATAACCATAGTGCAAAGTGCAGTAATATTCCTGCATAAAAAGTTGGTAGACAATTTCCAAAGACTCACGGAGAGGTTCAACAGGTAAAGGTGCCTGGCACCAATGCTTGACTTGAGTTTGATCTCTGGAAGCCACATAAAGATGGAAGGAAAGAGAACTGGCTCCACAGAGCTGTCCTTTGATTTACACATGTGCACTGTGGCATGGTGCATGAATGCAGGCACGCCACACTTACAGAGTCTTAGTTAGGGCTGCTGTTGCTGGGATGAAACACCATGACCAAAACGCTTGGGGGAGGAAACGGTTCATTTCACTATCAGTTCATCATCAAAAGCGGGACAGGAACTCATGCAGGATAGGACCCTGGAGGCAAGAGCTGATGCAGATGCCACACAGAATGCTGCTTACTGGGTTGCTTCTCATGGCTTGCTCAGTCTACTTTCTTATAGAACCCAGGGCCACCAGTCCAGGGATGGCACCACCCAAAAAGGGCTGGCCCTCCTCCATCAATTGTTAATTAAGAAAATGCCCTACAGCTGGATCTTACGGAGGCATTTTCTAAACCGAGGTTCCCTCTAGCTTGTGTCTAGTTGACATAAAATTAGCCAACACCTAGACAGATTAAAATTAATAAAAAGAACACCCAAACTTTGACCCACGCTGAAGTTAATGTGTAGTAGGTTGAGATGCAGAATAGGAAAGAACTCCAGGCACACAGCTGGTGTTTGCCTAGGGTGGCTGTAGACCTGACACACAGTGGTTGCTATCTTCCAGTTAGATACACTAAAGCTTCAGGAGTTTGTAAAGTACTGTGATTATCTGGGTGACAAGGGTTTGAACCACAGTCTGGCAGCTTGAGGACCTGCATTTATGCTTTGCATAAATTGTGTGGGAGTCTGAATGTTTGGGGAATGTTAAAATCGTAAGAGCAGAGCAAGGAGAAAGAGTTTTTCCAGGACAAGCCTTGCTTCGTTTTCCTCCCTTCTTTCTCTCCCTTCCTCTCTCCACCTACTGGTGCCAGGTTTTAGGTACAGGGTATCTCCATGCCCCTTGTAAAGCCAAGATGGAGATTGAATTGAGTTGTTTGGAGAAGCAAACAGTACACCTAAATTGCTAGCCCTTGATTCTAGTTTTATGCCTTGGATATAAAAATTCTTTAAGACTACCATCAACCAGGCTCAGACTGTGTGGGAAGCTGGTGCCGCTTTCATGAAAATAGGATTTTTCTTTCTACAGAAACGACTGGGAGCCCCCAGATAAGAAAGTGGATACAAGAAAATACCGAGCAGAGCCCAAAAGCATTTATGAATATCAGCCGGGCAAGTCTTCTGTTCTGACCAATGAGAAGATGGTAATGTGCATATGAAAGCCCTTTTGTTTCCTTCTGCCCATGTGGTCTAGATTGGATGCATTGTGTAGTTGGAGCATATTCTTCCCCACTTGAGATAGGCTTGTTTTGTTTAGAACAATAAAAAATTGAAGTATTCTCACCCTCTGCATTTTTCAGGTCTTGATGAAAATGAGTCCCAAGTCTGCTTTTGAGCAACTGGTTTTTTGTTTTATTTTATTTTGTTCTGTTTTGTTTTTGTGGCTCTGTTGTTCCAGTTGTGCATGGTTTATGGTTTTAACTCATTTTAATTTTCTACTAACAAAGATTGATCTTCTGGTTTTTTGTTTTGTTTTGTTTTCTTTTAGGAAAAAAATCTATCACTTTTTCAGGCTTATTGATTAAAGGTTTTTCTTTTTTTGTAGGCACCTTTGGTTTGAAATGGATAGAATTTACAGAAATGACCAGACTAGCATTAAAATCATTCCAAGATAAATAAGCAATAGAATGTTGTAGCTTGGGGCAAAGCCCTGGGCTGCTAGAATTTATGTTTTAGGTTCTGTCTTTGATTGGCACATGGCTGAGAATTCACTTATGAAATTAGTTTGCCTTATTGTCCCTTAAACAAATTTACATCTCTAGAAAATTGAGTGGGAAAATGGTGTGGAAATTACAGGCCAACGTGGAAATGTAGTCACTTCTGTGAAACAGGAAGGCTTTACAAATTGATTAGTTCCATATCTGCCAATCATGCTTCCTTTCATTCACCCTCCATTAGAAAAAGCTGGTTTAAATTTCGGTAAATGGTTAAAGAGATTCTCTAGAGCTGTGTCAGCGTTGCGGCTCTCTGGCTGGACAGCAGGATGGAGAGGTTACACTGGATGTTGGTTTCATTAAGAGCTGTTAGCCCCACTGTTCTACATGTTTTTAAATTGATTTGACTTTTACTGAAATGAAAATGTGACGTCTTTATACGTGCTGGAGTAATTTTAATTAGGAAAAAGGTCATCAGTTCACAGTAATGCTTCTAGAGTTGTCATTCTCAGTGTTTTCTGGGCACCATGGGTATTTTAAGCAGAAAGTTAAGAGACAAGCCGAATGAATTCCTTCTGGGTCCTTGCTTCATTGGGGGTTCTCAACCTGCAGGAAATAAATGCACATGACAACCTTTAACCCAAGGGTTGCTGGGAAAAAAGCCACACTCTTTAGTAATAAACCTGCTGGCTTCCATTGTGCATTAATACAGACAAGTGACTTCAGGGATTCTGGAGGCCTTTGGGTGCTTTTATTTGGGCAGTGGCCATTTATAGATTGTCCTTGCTTTTACTGAAGGCATACCCTTTTTCTTAATTTTGTCTTTGTTTCTATTTCCATCCCTTGCTCTTAGTAATTTTACCTCTATTCAGAACTAGGAAAACACATTATTTTGTTTTCCTCTTTGGTACCACAGTGCTTGGGCTCATTGGCATTATTTTTACAGATGCTGGGAGTGCCCCACAGTGCCCCCATGGAGGACCTATGGGAGTGATGGAGACTGTCCACCAGGACAGCAAAACACCATCTGGTGTTTCAGTGCAGGCGCCCCTCTGTGATGTTCCAGGCCTGAGGCCCACATAGCAGTATGTGGGCACCTGCCCAACAGTTCAGTTCAGTGCCCTTTACCCCAGTTGGCTCTGTCCTTCCAAAGAGAAGTTGTTTTTAGAGAGGAATTTCAGTTGAATCTTAATTTTTTGACAGTGGTTGGATTGATCCATCATGCTTGATCTTTTCTTAATCCTGCTATTTTTATCATGTGAACAGAAAAGCTGCTATGTGAATTTCTTTGTGACTTTTAGTATGAATACTGGCTGACTAGGATTTGAGCAGCACCCTCATTCATATACTTTTTGAAGAGAACTAAAGAATCATGTTATTAACCATTGAATGTGTAAACTGGTGACAGATGCAGAATCTAAGTTAGATTTTTTTTAGTTTGCTTTGTCTCTTCGTGAAGACAGAAAAAAAACACTTTTTCTTCTATTTGAGTTGCTCATAGCTACTTAATTCTGCCAGTTCAAGGAAGAGACCCTGGCACAGCCAACTGTTACCATCAGGAAGAATGTTAATGGGCTGTGGGAGCACCCTTGCCTTGGAGCATGCTCACACTACCCCAGACCCATGAAACACTATTACCTTCTGAGTCCCCGGGTGACTTGCAGCTTTGTTGACCTGTTCACCTGTTGGTCTAAATACTTCTTGCCTCACCACCAAAGTATAAGTCAACCTTTTCTCCATGGCCTTGGGCTTAGAGCTATATTGGTTTGTCCCTGCTTCGTCAGGAGTGTCTAGACTTTACTCCTTTATACTTTTTTCCTTGAAATCTCCTATAGGACATGAGCTTCATTTAACCAAATATAGAAAGAAATAACTTTTTCGTGCCTAGCTTTGGGATAGATTTTGGAGTTGCTGTTGCGTAGGTGTGTGGCAGCAAGGACAGTGAGATAGTATTGGCAGGCAGTGAATGAACATGGAAGTGTGAACAAGGGGGTTTGCCCAGCCCTGCTCTTTCTGACTCAACTGTCACTTGAGCTCCTTCCCTGACATTTCAGGCTAGCTACTAGCCCTGCTTGAGTTTTGTGTCATGTGCACCCTCATGAAGGGGATGAGTGTAGTTTGTGGTGCTGACTGGATCAGCCCTCGAAGATCTGAGCTCTGGGTTCCAGTCCTGACTTGGCTGTATGCCTTCAGGCAAGACAGTTAACCTTCCTGAATCTCAAGGTTTTCATTTGTGAATAGAAATATGATCTGGCCCTCCAACCTGACGGTGTCCCAGGGGATGTGGCCAACATGTCTGATAGGGGTCTAAGAGCCACCAAAACAGTAAAACATGATGGAAGTGAACACCCCATGTTCACAGGATTTACTAATTGAAATCTGAAGCCAGTCTCTGGCTCCCATTCAAGCAACAACATTGTCTTTGAGGAGATGACATTTTCCTGGCAAGTTATTTGCTCTTCCCATGGATTTTATCAAGCTGGAAAAAGAGCAGATCACAGCAGGGAAGACCAGAGCCCGGCACTGTGGAAGTGCCGTGGGTATGGGAACAGGGCTCCTCTGCTTCCAGAAGGATTGCTCCCTGTTAGTCTGTTCCTTGATTGGATGTACTGCTCATTTATACCTGGCAAATGAATGCAGGCATGAGTGCTGTTGGCAGTACTTGTTTACCTTTATGTCTGGGCAGCTTGAAGAACTGAGGCTTTGGACCCAAGTTATTTAACATAGCCTGTTCTTACTCAACATTAACCTTGGCAGTCAACTATTCTGCAGGCAGCGTTCAAGAATAAAATTAGTTAATTCTTTCAGGGCTGTAAGTATCATAACTCTTAGGCAGCTTCCCAAAAGGGTTGGTATGTTAGTACATTTTATAAAAAAAAATCCTAACCTATTCCCAGGGAATGGTTTATAAATAGTCTTTGTAAAAGTAACAAATATGAAGTAGGTTTCATGAAAATATATCATTCAAGGTTGTAGAATGTCCCCATGGTTAAGCCATCATTCTCTAGTGGTTTGATCTTTGTGGGCAATGTGCTTCATTTCACCAAATAAAGGCAGACTGTCCGGGGAGATGGCTCAGTTGGTAAAGTGCTGGAGACCTGAGTTCAGTTCACAGAAAAAAAGTTAAAAAGCCAGGCTTGGTTGCTTGTGCTTACAGTCCCAGCACCGGAGAGGCGGAGCCCAGGCAGATCTCTCAGGACTTAGTGGCCAGCCAGCCTAGCCCAATTGACAAGCCCTAAGCCCATGAGTCCCTGGTTCAGAAAACAAGGTAACAGGCCCCTAAGGAACAGCACCTAAAGTTATCCTCTGATGTCTACATACATGTGCAGAGCTATGTAAACACACCTGTACATACATGTGGCCACACACACTAGGCACTATTAATGTCTGGATGGGCAAGCCTTCTCCTTCAAGATGGAAACTGTAGAGGAAACTGATCTAGATGCAAGAGGGTGGAATTCAGCATAGATTCCCCTCTAGTTTCAAATTACATTTCAGTTAAAGAAAGTCTCTGACAGGTGCCCATGTCTTCCCCCTGTAACAGCAAGAATAAACGAATGGTGTAGATGTTTCCCGGGCTTTTGGAAGAAGCACTGTAGGTGGGGCTGGCAGCATGTTCTCCCGTGCCATCGGCATTGTGGCCAGGAGGCAGCCCAGTTTCTTGTATGACATCTTCAACCTCTTAAGAAACCGTGTGCCTTTTTGTATTTCAGATTGTTATAGAAAAGGCACATCTCAGCCTTTTGTCATTTCCAGAGTTAGAACTTAAGCAAATGTTCAACATCAAACACTTCTGCCTCATATGAGGAAACTCCTTTTATTGGAAAACTTGATGTGATTTCTAATCATCCATCGTTAGTGTTTTCAATAAGCAGTTGACATTCCCTAGATGAAGTGCCAGAACTTTAATACATATTTGATAAAATATTAAATCATAGAATCAAATTATCGATCTATGTGATACTTCTTAGTGTCATGCGAAGCGAGGCATCTAACTTTGGAACGCATATAACCCAGAAGTTTCTCCCCCCGTTCTGTTCTCTGTCTTGTCCAGCTTTCCTGTCACTTAATTTTTTTTCTCGGAAATGCGTTTCACTTGTGTCCTCTATTTTGACTTACATCATTTTTCCCTTTGCCGTGTATGACACATTGGTATCTCACCTATTCATGTGCCATTAAAGATGCAGTATTAACCAATTGGCTTTTCTAAAGTGTCATTATTTGCATTTATTTTGGAAAATCTCAAAGCAGCCTTGCAAATAAGTACTAAAACTGTCCTATCCCATGAAAACAGTTTGTTTTACTCTGACGTAGATGCTGAATGTTTGGTGTGTGCTCAGCAGTTTATCTGCTCACGACTAATGTATCTTTGCAAGAGGAAATAAGGGCCATGTTTTCTGCAGTGCTGAAATGACGGAGGAATTAGCGTTTTGCCCGTACTGTTTGGTGGGGAAGAGTCGCAGTGCGGTGCCGAGTCCTCCGGCTCCAGTCCTTCTGCCTCTGCTGCAGGACTGAAAACAAAACCCTTACTGCTCCCAACCTCACTGTCCCTGTTCTTATGAACACGTCCTCTCCCTCCAGTTTCAGTGCCCTGATTTTTGCTGGTGTCAGTAAAACCGGACGGTCCCTGCCTTACCGAAGCAGGTGCTGTGTGACCCAGAGTCGCTGCATCTCTACTGGCCTGTTCCTATGTAATCTTTTGCATAATGTTATCCTTCTCTTTCTTCCACTCCCCTGTCACCAACCCTGTAGAGTCGGGATATAAGCCCAGAAGAGATAGATTTAAAGAATGAACCTTGGTATAAATTCTTTTCGGAATTGGAGTTTGGGAAACCGGTAAGTGCGATAGCTCCCGTGGTCATACTCCTTGGGAGATAATGCTGTTGGTGCACGGTCGCTGCTGCAGAGTCAGGTCGGCGTGAGGGGTTCAGGAGTGGGAGCAGCCATGACCGTCGTCAGTAGTCGGGTGGTCTTATCTTACAGCAGCCTGTAGGCTTTCCCACCGGAAAGGACAGTGAGCTCCGGGATACACCTTCCTAGAACATGCAGAGAGCATGACCGAGGCATCGCTTGTCCTAGGGCCGTCCCTCTGCCACACGCAACAGATATCACCTGGTGGGTGGCATTTTTTTCTGCCGTTCAGTCACTACTTGAAGCAGTCTTTATGGTACACTGAAGACAGGCATGGGAATGCGTCACCGAGAAGGCCAGCGTTGCAGTGCTTCAAATCATGTTTCTGAAGCATGCGCAGGAGACACGTGTCTGAGCAGCCCCCCAACCCCAAAAGTGCTTCTCTTTGTAGGTACAACTTCAGTGTATCCCAGTGAAAGGCAGCTTTTAGGGAATGGTTTCTCTGAGTTGTGCTAGCATTTTCCAGGATTTGCAATGGAGGGTAGAATTCTAGAAAATTTAGTGTTTGGCGGCTTCCCTGAGGTATTTCTGACTTGGCAGTGCAAATTGAGTCTGGCCCTTAGGGAGGGAGTTTCTTAGTCCTGCGCCCAGATGAGTTTTGAGCATGAGAATAATCTGAGCTCATCCCCCCACTCAGGGTGATGGACTTTTAACCTGTAGTCACTTTGACTTCCCAGTGAGAACTGTAAAAGGAATTTATAGGTGGAAGAGTTGGGCATAGAAAAATGAAACATTAGACATGTGGATGAGACTCTAACCATTGGTTTAGGTCTTGGAGGATCGCTTTGTTTGCAGAGAGGAACTGATTTTGTAGTTCAGTAAAATATTAAATTCCATGCTGTGTATTTTTCATGAAGAAGACAATGGGAAGTCAGGCTGTGCTTTGGAGTTGCTGGTTTGGCTTAAAGATGCTGAACTTGAAAGTTCAGGTTATGTTCTGAGTTAGGAGTGCCCAGTTTCCAACATTCTGCTTGTAGGAGCCGGTAGTCCTCCCTTCTGGACCTTCCTCCATGCATGCCCCCACCTTCACCTGTTGTTGATGAAGAGCGCCACCTAGGGACAGTGGAGAGGAAGCATCTAGCCCAACTGCACTGAGCTTTCCCCTCCTCAGAGCTGCTGTGCTCAGTGCACAGCTCATATCTTCTCCTTTCTCTCTCCCCTTTTCTGCTGCTCACCATTTGGACACTAAATTTAATGCACACAGTCTTTTCCACTTGCAAATACTGAGCAGTATCCTAATCCTCTTCCTTAAAACCTGCTCAGTTATTGAACGTATTGAGAAGTGTAGTCCACTCCAAAGCACTGACTGATGTACACAGCAGCAGTGTCATGCTGTACTCGCAGAAGACAGGAGATATTCGTTTTAAATTACTTTTTCCAGAATCCATTGCCAATGATTTTTGAAATCCCTTCCAGGAGCTACCATCCCCCCGTCTACCAAATAACTGAACTAGTTTAATCTGAAATATTACTTTCTTGCAAAAGCTAGGGGAACTTTCTTTACTAAATTAATACTAGTAATATGTTTTTATAAGTCTATCATTGCAGACGACTTTCATTGATATCAGACAGTAGTTCAACCCCAGCCTTTGGTAAACAGGTCCTGAGAATAACTTGATAAATTAACAGTTCTACCAAAAACTGTAACTTACCTCATATAAACATGGAGGATACAGGCCATTTGTCAAATAATGCCTTCTCTTTGGCAGG
>LOJH01035771.1:15776-27037 GCA_001685095.1 Ellobius talpinus | reverse complement strand
TTGTGTCTAACACCTGTCCCTGATAATATACTTTTTTGCTGATGTGACTAAAAGCAGCTTTCATACTATGCCAACCAATGTTATGACTTTCTGAGTTGTTCTTTGTTTGAATACTATATAATGAAAACATGAATTCAATAAAAATTCAGATTTCACATTGCTCTTGTGTGCGAGTCTGTCTGTCATTAGCCGAATCCTGAGTTCTCCTGTCTCTCACCCTTGTTCTCCCTCGGTCCATGGGTCCCATGAGGACTGGTCCGTGGCACCTATCACAACCAGATGGGAATGTAGCACTTGGCCACAACACCGGTGACTTGGTCCTTCAGGCCAGATTATTCACAGAAACTACTTTCAGTTGTTTATCTCTGTCCCAATGTGGGGAAGACAAGGCTTAAAAAGAAACTCCATTCACCAGGACAATGGTGAAAGATTCACCAGAGCTTGTCAGGACTCAGCCTTCTTTCTCTGCCATAGAGCCCCGACTATACCCATCTGAGAGTGCTTCTGTGAGCAATGGTTGGGGGCTCTCAGGCTATTTTTAAGGGAGCATTGTTTCTACAGGAACACACCACTAATTTCCATGGCAAATGCTGACTCATGCTCTGAGCAGGCATGGTGGTGCTCTCAGGGGGTGCAGGGACACAGGCCTTTCTTTCCACGGGACCCCTGCCTGTTCCAATTCTAAAACAACAGTCTGCCTATCACCTTCCTCTTTGCTGTTGATGTTTTTTTCTGGACCCTGGAAGATAAGGGATTTTACTGGACAGCAGGACAAGAGCCTCTGAAGGCTACAGCCAGCATTAACTAGGGCCAATTTAGTTTATCTGGGCAACGAACATGAACCCGAACAGAGTGAGGGCTTAGGAAAAAATTCCAAGCAGACATGATTATTCTGTTAGGTAAACAGCTTGGGTCTCAGCACTCTGTTGAGATGTGCCCCTGTCAAGGTCTGCCTGTCTAGCTACTTCTGCTGGAAGGAGCTTTCCACCTTCAAGATGTGTCACTAGCTCACCGAACCTATTTCTGTAACTCTTGGTGAGAGCCAATTTAAGCTGGCTTCTCAGTTCACTCTGCACTCAGAAGAGACCCATTTCCAGTTCCTTTCCGGTGTCCATAAGACCAGATGTGGTGACAAGTGTTCCAGGGAAATGAACCTAGCAAAGCATCCCAGGGTGCTTCTCAGGGGAGCGGGGGATTCATCGGCTTCATCAGTGACTTGAAAACACACTGCTTGCAGCTTGAGCGCTGTCATCTGCTCCCTGGGAAGCTTTCTGATGGGGTATGCTTTAGGGACAGAACAGGGGGATCTAGGGTGGAAGGCAGAAGGAAATTCCCAATGAGGCTATGGGACAAATGACACATTCAGAGGGTGCTCATGGTTATGGGTAAGGCCCTATTGCATCTGGCAGCCTGAGTTGGGCAGCAGTTCCTGCAAATAAGAAGCCACTGCTTTCGTTAGGTAGGTCATTGTACCATAAGCCCCACTAGGAGCACTGTCATAAAAGGAGTGGCAAATTCCCGTGGCTTGGTCTTTTTCCAGGATGTCTACGGCTCCAAATGACACCTGCAGTCAGAAAAAGCGGAAAAAAATGAATGGAATCCACCTTTCTCCTCCGTAAAGCACTCTGCACGTCAGAGGCGCTCTGCTGGACTAGAGACGGGTGGGCTGGGGGCTGGAGGGTAGACCTCACGGGTGCCACAAGGCAGGCGAGATGGGGGCGGAATGCATGGCGATGTTTGCCTCTGCTGCGGACGCTGTGTCCTCAGAGTCCCCCTTTGGCTGCTCAGCACTATTTGTTCGAGGGGACAGTGTCTTTCCCTGACTCAATTTTGTATACAGGGTAAGTAGTTTACCAAGAGTCGGGTACGTGGCAAGTGGTAGTGTCTGGAATAAAACCTACACTAATGCACACCAGATTCCCCAAAGGTTGTTTGATTTCCCAAGTGGCCACTTTTTCATTTCCTAACCAAATGGTTGACATTTGTTTTCCATCTGGGATGACATTTTCCTGGTTTGAGTATATGCCTTCCAATTGGACGCAATCTCCAGCATCAACAGGGATAAATGACAACCAAACTGACTCCGCTGCTTTGGCAGTGGGGTGAGTGGGTGGCCTAGTCACACCCACCTGGTCCTGCAGAAACAGCTGATTGGCCAGCTGTACAATCTGGTCCACATGGATGATGCCTCCGATACTGTCCATCTCCGTATCTGAGAGCAGTGTCAGTACCATGATGGCTTCTACCAGCAGCTGCCGATACTCAGGCTGGGACACACGGTTGAGCACTGACTCCACATGGACAGCAAACTTGATCTCATATGGGGTCATCTACCAAAGGGATCAGTAGATTTCCAGGGTGAGATCTGGGACAGACAGAGCCCTATAATCAAGGCTTCCCCTAGCACTGCTGGGGCTCAGCTCAAGACCTGCCTGGCTTCTGGACCCTGTCTTGACTCTCTAACAGAGGCTCTCTGGAGCAGAGGCTGACTGCTTTTCCCCAAGAGCCAGCTGGCATTGTTCTAGCTCCTTTTGTCTACCTACTGGACTGTGACTTCTAGGGAACAGGGACCATTTCTTATTTCTCTTAAAAAGAAGAGAACTTCCCTGTGGCATAAAGTCTGGTACCTTGGGCAGGGTAAAAAACAAAACTAAGGCAAAAATCTCTTAAAGAATGCTTGGACATGCAAGGCGTGGGGCCTCCTGCTTGGAAGGCTAAAGATGCCCCAGAATGCATGGAGGGCAAATACAGCACAGGCAAGACAGCGTGTGGGTGGCANTGAATGGTATGTCTGAGGGCAGTGACAGAGAAAGGGTGGCAAGAAAGGACCTTTGCCCAGTTTGAGGGTGAGGTGGTTGGTGTGAGCAGACCTACAGATGGCCTGGCTACACAGAGCAAACTTGGGAGGCCCAGGAAGAATCAGTCAGGAGGCGAAGCCATGGAGGGGCTGGTGTTTAGGTTTTGTTACTCTACCTCTTGGGTTGTTGAGGATGGGAGGACATAACCATCGATGGACAGACCATGGCACTAGAAGCAGAACAGATATTTTAGTCAGATTCCAGAAAACTACAAGTGTGTGCTTGCTCACACACTCATGCGTGTGTACACACACGTACACACACACATACACACAAACTTTCCTTGCCCTGGAAATCTGCACGAGGGCTGGAACATGCCAGACTGTCATGGTTATTTTTAGAGCGTTGTTCTCACTGCCCACAGGCTGTGTTTTCAATGGAACAATTCTAGGGAGACCAGCAGGCATCTTTCAGATCGGTGCAGGAACAACGTCCTAGGGAGCTGCTGCGTCCTCCTCCCAAGAGACTCTGCATTGCACTTGGCAACTAGGTCCGGGTGCCTGCCAGGCCCCCTTTGGTGCCATAATGAAGGGAGATTTTCATGGCTCCCATTGGTGAAGTTATGCTCCTGCGCCTTTGCAGCCATCTATTTTCGAGATTTCTATAATAAGCCCCAATCACAAAAGGCTGGAGCATATGCACACACACGCACACCCATGTATATAAATACCAATGGGGCGCAATACAAAATGCTGCTTTTTCATAATAAAAGCATCTTGGTATTGGGCCAATGAAAGTCTAGCCGGAAGTGTATGGTGCCCCAAGAAGACTTAGGAGATTTTCAAAGAATGGCTAAGTCTTGTCTAACTGGTCATCTTTTACCCTCCAGTTGGCAACAGCTGCCTTGTCCTCACACCGGCCCGAGGACTCCCCACAAAAATCCTGAAGGGTCGACCTGGGGCCTCTGCCTCCCCCCCAGTGTATCTTGAGCAAGACCTCGGCCGACAGGGCATAGCCACTGAAGCTCTGTGGCTGGCCCTGGCCACCTGCTGCAGAAAGACACAGTGGGCTGTGACTTCACAAAGGAGCTGGCATGTGTTGTCATCTGGGATTATAGCAGTTCTTTCCTCTCCTACTGTGAAATGAGCGGAAAATGGAGTGATGGGGGAGGGGGAGAAATTTGTCTTGCTTTGCAAAGCCTTTAAATGAGGCATACTGGCCCTCCATGGGGGAGGCAGGGCAAACGCTGGTGGAGCCTCGGGAGTATGAATGTGTGAGAAGACAGATTGTGGGGTATAGGGAACAAAGCGGCCCCGTCTTCCCATGCTACCCCGACTTCAGCAGCAGGCGTTTAAGACAGGCCCCCCGCATTCAGGTGTATGTGTGGTGCAGTGTAGTCTGTGGATGTCACTTCTTGTCAGTTTCAAACTTCAAACTGGGATGAAATCTTACCAGCCTCTAGGCAGATGGGAAGGAAGCACAGCCCCCATCTCACTGCCACAGGAGCAGCTGGCTAAGGAGTGGGGGCTCTGGGGGCTCCATGGAAACGGGTAGCCCGGGGCAGGAGGGAGAGTGTGCCTTCAGGGCACATGGCTCCTGGGGTGAGGCTAGAATCTTTGCTCTGTACCCCCAAGACCTAGCAGGCAGCAGGGTTTCCATTTCATTGTTGAATGATATGGGTGTCGTGTGTGTCAGCCTCAAGCCAGATCCAGTGTTAATGCTGCAGGGACTCCATTGCACCATTTTTGGTCAAAGTCTTCCTTGTCCTTTCTGTTTTTTGTCTATCTTTAGTTTTCTATGATCCTAAATTACGTCAAAGTTGGTTGCACACAACCAAGGCTGCTATTTTGTATTGTCTTCCAGGACCAGTTGACAATGTCTGACGCTACTTCTGGTGCCATGTCTGGGCCAGGAGATGCCACTGGCCATCAGTAGGCAGACACTGCTTTCTATGTGACAGTGCACAATACAGTACCATAGTAGATAGAGTTACCTAGTGTTAGATGCCATAGTGCCAAGGCAGTGAGCCCTTGCTCCAGGCTGAGTCATTCAAGGTTGGGGCCGCATGTTCTAGAGCCCTCTGCTTCTCGCTACCCGGCACGGTCATCGTGCTTCCTGAGGGCAGGTAGATTCTGGCTCATTTCCCCTGAGTCTATGTTTCCTTAGCCCCCACCTTACCTTCTGAAGAATCTTCCACACTCTCTGGTAGAATCCCACGGGGACCCTGTTGATGGCCCCATCCAGCCTTCTCCTGCGCAGCCACTGGCCCTGCTGCTCGCCCCAGCCCATGTGGTGTCCCCCGGAGTCTGTAGACGATGTGCCCGTTGGGGATGATGGGGTGCTGGACCTCTGCAAGACAGACACCAGTTGTCTTGTCAGAAGCAGGTGCCCACCTTGGAGGCCAGCTCAGAAAGCGAATCACAGTCTCCCTCCACATGTCACCCAGTCAGGGGCACAGGGCTCTTGGACTGCACACTGTTGGCTACTTGGTGTTGGCTTTGGGTTTTCATGCTCTGCTCCAGGAGTTCTTCCCGGGCCCTAAGAAGGAGTATAATGTCAGGAGACCCTGGACTCACATGACACAGGCCAAACAGATCTAGGTGTGGGCTCTGCCATCCGGCTGGCACAGCCAAGCTTAAGAGCCGCTGTGATAGCACCTAGGCTGAGGCTGCCTGTGCCCTGTGCTTGTGCCACCAGTTGATCTGCGTCATTGGGGACATAATTTCCCCGAGGGAGTTATCTGCTGCCACTCACTCAGTGAAGACACAAAGACCCCTGAGACTCTTTGTTGCTTGTGATGAGTGCTCAGAGGGCATCTGTCACCCAGAAGGCCACTCTCTCAGAGGTCACTGGCCAGGCGTGGAAAGGGTATTTTAAGGGAAGCAAGTACTTGGGAGAGATGGTCTCAGAGAAGATGAGCTGGGTGGGAAGGAGAGACAACCCGGGGTGGGGGCAAATACCCAAGGGCCTGATTTCCTTCAGCAATGCCACAAGGAAGTGACCATCACCTCCCCATATGACGAATACAACAGAGAATGCCAGGCCTATACAGGGAGAAAGGATCAGGAAGCGAAGGCAGGAAGTCAACTAGGAAGCCTTGCTTAGTGGCAGGGAGGGTCCTTGGTTTTTGGGTCTCTACCTCTGCCTTCCAATCCTTATTTCTGCTGTCCTGCTCTTGGTCCTGAGTTTTCTTCTAAGGCTAGGCTATGGTGGCCTTCAGCTTGGACCTGCTGACCAGGGTTAGAGGGTGGCAGCTTTCCATTTCCTTGTGGGAGGCTAGAGTTCTCGAGACTCCACAAGGGAAGTGCTGGAGGGCCGCTGACCCCTGGGGGCAGGATGGAGGAGGGCCTTTCAACAGGCAGAGATCAGGTGTGGGAGTCACACTAATGTGCCCTGGAGAGATTCCTCAGGTTGGGACAAGGCTAACACATATCGCTTCATACATTTTTGTTTGGACTGTTTGGCACTTTTGTTTCTCAGTGTGCAACATCAAATTTGAAGGTTTAAAAATAAAATCCAAATATTAAGCACACTATCAGGGCAGGAGGTGGGATCCTTCTTTCAGAACTCACTCTGACTTCAACAGATCTTATTTTGAAAAGGCAGTTAGTTAGGCTGGGTTATTCTGCTGGGCTCATTACTGCCATTTAAATAAGGCAACAATTAGCTACAAATAAAAGTAATTACAGCCACACTCATCAGTGACTCGGCTGATTTTCTCCTTCTGGCGTTGGGAGGCAGATTCAGACTCGTCTCTGTAATTAGAACATTTCCTGGGCCTCCACTTGAGCTAGGGCCACATGCTCAGCTGGGGCCNAGGGCTGGGGTGTGGGTCAGTGGTGGAGCGCCTGCCTAGCATGCTCAGATCCTTGAGTGCCACCTTCAGCACTGCAAAACAAACAAGGAACAAGCATAGAACCAGGGTTTTGAAGACTCTAGAAACCCCTGGGAGTTGGTAAGGTAAGCATGCCCCACCCCACTGTATTGACGAATTTTATAAGCCAAGATCTGAGAGCATGAGATGGCAAATAAACTTCAGTTCAAGAATATTTAAACTTTTCTAGAATTTTCTCCAACTTACAGTTGAACGTACCTTCAGTGTCCACTGGAAACCCTTAACCCAGTGGCTCTTAACCTTCCTAATGCTGTGACCCTTCATGTTATGGTGACCCCCAACTATATAATTATTTTTGTTGCTATTTTGCCACTGTTATGAATCATAATGTAAATATTTGATATGCGGGTATGATAAATGATATGCAACCCCTATAAAAGGATTGTCTGACCCCTTCCCAAATAGTTTGCGACACACAGGTTGAGAACTACTGCCTTAGCCTTTACTCAAACCTTCAGACGTCAGGGATGAGGGTTGTGGAGAAGTTTGGTGCTGGGATGTTTGCTTAGCATGTGGGAGGTCCTCAGTTCCATGTCCAAAACTGCATGTGACCTTACACACGTGAGTGCACACACACATACACACATGCACACACATAGACACCCTAAACATAAGTGTGGACGAGGTGGGAGCATGGGTAAGGCCACAAGAGAACTTAGACAGTACAGACGTGGAGGAGGACACAGGGAGGGGTGCGATGCCAACACAGATTTACCGCAGACTTGAAGGAATGCAAACTGTTGGACACAGCCTGGCCCACAGGAAAGAACTACAAAAGAAAAAGAACAGACTCAGTCACGTGCAGTGACACCAAGAGACACAACCAGTAGTTGGGAAGAAACAGAGCAGCGTGAAAAGCAGAGACTGAAGACAGAGACACAGCCCAGCGAGGTTCTCATTAAGCAGCAGTGACAGATGCAGACCCACTGCTCCTTCGCAGCCCATCTTGGCTTTAAATAGCAAGTGTTACCAGGTTCCTTTCCTTTGTGGAGCAGGGCCTAATCAAACTAGGACACATGTTCCAAAGTCACAGCCACACTAATGTTTTATGTTGCACTGTCAAAAACAACCGTAGAGGTCAAAATATTCCTAGCTTTCACTAACACCTGTCTTCCAACGGGTATCCCATAGATTATTGTGAAATGGACATGGAGAGCAGGCTGAGGACCTTGGACCATAAACATCTTTCCTCATCTAAGAATCTAGATGGCACCCTGAATTTGCATACTGGTCTGTGGTATGCTTGCAAAAATGAGTAGACACAACACCATGACACCTGTTAAATTTTCACCAGCGAACACTCGTCTTGATACGAGTAGCCAGGTACAAAACTGGTACTGGCTGACTGAATATAAACACAACAAAGAAGGAAGGTAGTCATTTCACCCCCATCACAGGCAAGGGCAGCACTAAATGGAAGAAGCCACCCACATTCACCCATGATCAGGCTTTTGAGCTGTGGGTAGCAAGATATGGTGCCACCGAGTGGCTGACAAAGGAAGATGTTTGGAGAATCATTTCCTTAGAAGGAGCATAAATGAGATACTCTGGAGGCTCTATGCTCCGAGAAAACATGCAGCCTGCACTATGTGCCATCATAC
Organism: Ellobius talpinus; assembly: GCA_001685095.1. Lineage (NCBI taxonomy): Eukaryota > Metazoa > Chordata > Mammalia > Rodentia > Cricetidae > Ellobius > Ellobius talpinus. The sequence goes on along the minus strand of LOJH01035771.1, from coordinate 18,743 downwards.
ATGTACTTTCTCTGGTCATAGAAACATGGCAAATCATTAGAAATAAGAATCCAAAGCCAGATGCGGCAGTGTGCAGCTGCAGTCCCACCTATTCAAGAAGCTGAGGTATGAGGATCCCTTTAGCCCAGGAGTTTGGGCACAGCCAGGGCTGCATGGAGGTTCCCATCTCAAAAATAAATCTATCCATTAAAAAATGCCCAATTTTTTTCTGAAGAGAAGGAGTACATCGCAGGGTCATGTACACAGTGTCCTAACATTTTTTCCTTCTGGGGTTAAATCTCCCCAGGTAGGAAAAGGGCAGGAGCCTTATTCTTTCTATTGATGAGATTACAGACCACATTCCCCTCTCTCAGCTCCCTCTCTCTGAAAAGAAATGCTGGTGGAGGCAGAGTCTGGACCATCTCTTTCACAAAGAACCTTGACAAAGGCTGAGTTTGATAAATGGAAGTCTTTTGATCAGTACCATGCACTAACAAAATGAGCCACCCTAAATGATGGCTCTTACTGGCCACCCTAAATGGATTTTTTTAAAGGCCCAGGGAAGGTCATCTCTCCTGCCTTCTCATCCTGCTCTCTGTCTCCGGGGCTGGCTGCCTGAGCGCCCACATGCACACTCTGTATCTGCAGCTTCCCTTTCCATGTGCAAGCACGAAAGAGCATGTAGCGACCACAGAGGACACACAGAACAAGACACTTCTTCACCTGCTCCTCAGCACTAGCTTGCCTAGTCATCTGCAAGTAAAAACATCAGGAAGTGAAAGCCTGCTTCCAGTTAACAAAGCCGCGCTGCTCCCTCTGATTATCCTAGTCTGTTTCCACATTCTCCGGGCTATTTCACACGAAGAACACATTTGATAGAGAAATGGTTGTGTCTTTTGACATTATTCCACTTTTCTTAAAAAAATTAATTTTATCTTATGATATGAGTATTTGTCTACATGTGTAATCACTTATGTGCCTGATGTCTGCAGAGGCCAGAGGAGGGCATCAGAGCCCCTAGAAATGGATTCAGAGACAGCTAAAAGCTGTCATGTTGATGCTGGGAACTGAACCCAGTCCTCTCCAAGATCAGCCAGTGCTTTTAACTTTTGATCCATTTCTCCATCCTCATGACAGCACAGAAATAAAGATGGACAAGGGGTTATTCTAGGATGTGCGTGTAACGTCACATGAAGGCTAGCAATAGCTGGCCATGAGTGCATGTGAATGCTTACAGGGTACCCTCCTGGGATACAGGGCTGTGTTCCCATTTCACGACTTCTACAGGGAGCAGGTCAAAGCTTCATGCCCTTGTCTTTCTGAGGTGAGCCCTGGCAGAAGAACCATGTATACCCCTCCCTTATGGCTGCCATGCTAAGGCCTTATTACCTGTTTCATCTCACTCCTTAGTCTGGTGATACCACTCCTCTCAGTCTTGGTGACGCCAGTGTGACCCACCTCATGGATGGAGATGGCAGGGCTGGATGTGGAGGAGTGAATTGGGTGCACTGGAAGGGAAACACACAAATGAGGTTATTAGGGAATCTACTGCACCTGCTTTGAGAGAGGCACCATGGACAGCATGCTTCTGAGGTCTGCACCTCTCCCCTACTTGACTGTAAACTTGACGAGGAAGACCTTACCTGTCCCAACCAGACCTGGGCTTACAGTGCTGAAGGCAGGTAGCACAGGCTTACCATGAGGCCTGAAGGGCTGTGTGAAAGTGTGGTGTCTTAGTTAGGGTTTCTGTTGCTGTGAAGAGACACCATGACCATGGCAACTCTTGTAAAGGAACACATTTAATTGGGATGGCAGCTTGCAGCTCAGAGGGTCAGTCCATTACCATTATGGTGAGGAACATGGCGGCGAGCAGGCGGTCATGGTGCTGGCTGCATGTTGATCAGAAGGTAACAGGAAGTGGCTTAAGCACTGAGTGAAGCTTAAGCAAGAGACCTCAAAGCCAGCCCCAACAGAGACACACTTCCTTCAACAAGGCTACACCTACTTCAACAAGGCCACACCTCTAAATCGTGCCACTCCCTAAGAGCTGATGGGGGCCAGTTACACTCAGACTCCCACACGTGGGTAGTGTTGAACAGCAGGCACAGAACAGGGTGACAGAAAACTGTTGGCTGACTGAATTGGTTTGGAAAACTATTTTTTTACTCACCCAAAACACATTTTCTTTGTGAAAAACTGAGACCACCCAAGGAAGCCAGAAGTAACATCTGTTGACATTTCACTCATTATCCTGCCAATTTTCCCCTCCGGATACATGTTTTTACCTTATACAATGTCACATATATGTACAAGGAAAAACTTTATATTATATACATGACATATCCATACATAATATGCAAACAAGCTTCCTTGTTTCAGCAATTAATATTCTGTGAGTGTTTTTCCACAGCTTTACACATTCTCTCGCATGTCTAATGACTGTATATGACATCTCATCTCAGAGTGAGGCACACACCTGATTCTATCTGTGATTTTCTAAAGAGTTCATCTTGACTAACATGTAGGATCCATACTGACCTTGCCAAGCTCTCTTATGCCAACTGTGCCTGGCAAAATGACAAAACTGCTGCATAGCCAACTGAAGGGCTTAGAGCTTAGGTTGCTGTGGCTGTTGGCCAACTGCTATGGTACCCTCATCAGGCCTTTTCTCGGTTTGGGTGCAGGTACACATGCGGCAGCATCCAGGACAGATAGAAATCAGGGCACAGAGAAGATCTCAACCCAGGCCTTTGGGAGGAAGCAGGGGCTGAGCTGGCTAGAGAGCTCAGGGGTGCAGTGGAAAGTTGCCAAAGCCAGGCGCATGGTGCTGCAATAGAACAGGGGCAAAGCCGCTCTTTCCACGGTACAAGGCCACAAGGCCATACCTCTTTCTACCATATGCCATCAGCCTCAGCACTTAGTACCTGTCCCCAGCTCTGCGCTCTCTCTCTCTCTCTCTCTCTCTCTCTCTCTCTCTCTCTCTCTCTC
>LOJH01035771.1:0-15683 GCA_001685095.1 Ellobius talpinus | reverse complement strand
CTCTCTCTCTCTCTCTCTCTCTCTCTCTCTCTCTCTCTCTCTCTCTCATAAGACAATGGTCATAAGGGATTATTCTGAAAGGCAAATGTGATCCTATTATTATTCCCTTGGAATCCTCCTGGGTCTAAATCTGTCTTCAGGATAAAGCCTAAACAGTCTTCGTGGTGCCACAGGAAGACCTCCTGATAGGGGCCCCCTGTGGGCATCTGCACACAATACTCTCCCATTCTACTGTTCCTTTTGTAGGCCCACCACAAAGGTCATTTTCTATGGAACCTTGCTGAAGCCAGGAAGATGGAGGGCAGTTGGAATGAAAAAGCCACCAAGGAGACCCAATGATGGGTCAAGCAGGAAGAGGGGCACCAAAGAAATGGAAAACAGAAGCCAAATGGGGTGTTGGAAGCTCTACTGTGTTTGAGGGAAAGTGTTTCTTGGAAACAGTAATTTTAGGATTTAGTCAGAATTTTAGCTTCCTAGCTTATAAAAACTGAACAGTTATGTGTTAGTTTGAATGTAATTGGTCCCCATAAGCTCATAGAGAGTGGCCCTATTAGGAGGCATGGTCTTGTTGGAATAAGTGTGGCCTTGTTGGAGTCAGTATGTCACTGTGGGGGCAGGCTTTGAGATTTCATATGCTTAAGTTTCGCTCAGTGTCTGAGTCCACTTCCAGTTGCCTTCTGATCAAGATGTAGTCAGCACCATTTCTGTCTGCCTGCACACCGCCATGCTCCCCACCATGATGATAATGGACTGGACCTCTGAGCTGTAAGCTGCCACCTCAATTAAATGTTTTCTTTCATCAGAGTTGCCATGGTCATGGTGTCTCTTCACGGCAATAGAAACCCTAACTAAGATAAGTTACAAGATAATGAAGAAATGTTATGCTTGAAAAAGATAACATGTCTTCTGTCCTTATTTACGTTGAGACACGTTATGACATTCAAATGACATTCCTCAGTTATTGGTTTTGCAAGCATCTATATAGCTTTACATTTAATTACCTGTCAAACCATGTACACTATTATGAGGAACCACACACATTAACTATTTATCTTTTCCATTTACATTTCAAGGATTGTGTACTTGAAATAACTGTAAATTACTTTTGGGTATGGCTCACAAGCACTCCTCCCCAGAAAGCAGAAAACCACGAATAGACAGCTGATTGTCCCATGCGGCTTTGTCTGAAGCTGGCACACACTCAGGAAAAATACAAAGTACTCCGTGTCCTTCTTATTAAATAAAAGGAATGATAGCCCACAGTGTGTTTCTTTGGCTTGATGAAATAAATTCACCACTGTGTCTGCAAATCATTTAGCTTTTTTATGAGGAGGAGAAATGATAATTGCTTCAATTATAATTAGGGAACATTGGGGAACAAGAAGCACACCAGGACTTGGGTGATTAGATTTCTTAGCACTGTGAGCAGATTTCCAAGATGGCTAAAAAGTTAAATGAGTAACGCTGGGCTGCAGTGAGCGAACCGCCCCCCACAGGTCATCCAGCATTGCCTTCTCCTCTCTGGCTCCAAACGCTTTGATGCAAACCAAAAGCCAGGCCACAGGGGGTATCTTGTAAGGGCAGACCTGTGATCCTGACCCTTAGGGTGAGCTCCCCTTCATGACACTTAGGGTTGCAGGAGATGCAGGGTACAAAGGTGTGCAGTTCACTCAGCTCACATACCACTATAACCTACAAAGGAATGCAACCCTCTGAGGGTGCTCCCTGTCCCTACAGGCAGGAACCTTGTGCCCACGCCCCAGTCCATCCCACTAAAAGAGGAAGCGCACAATCCCTTCCTAAAAGAGGAAGCGCACAATCCCTTCCTTATAGGGGAACCGTTGACGCTGGTCCTGATCTGCATGTGGGTCTCCATGAAGGCCTCATGGCACTGACTCACCGCTTCTCTCCACACCGAACTCCTTCCCACTCAGAATATGATGCAGGAGGTTTTTCATGTCGAAGGGGCTGAGGTTCATCAAACTCTCTGAGGCTTCTTCTCCTAGAAGCAAACATCTTATAAGGGGCCCAGACATGGGCTGGTAGTGGGTAGTTCGGGTGGGAGAGGGTGATATAGAAGGCACTGGTGGGTCTCCTTGCTCATGACTCCTTCACTGGTGCTGCAAGCCTGAAAAACATTAATCCTTGGGAAATACAAAGACCTCTGTTTAGGTCAGTACAGATGCATTTAACTCCTAGACATGGAATTTTTCCCATTGCACTGATCCCTGCTGTTGGGATATGGTTTGCAAATGATGTTTATAGTTACTTCTCTAGGAAGTAGAGAGTGACATCTTACAGTGAGGCTATCACTGGAGCTTAGCTGTCAGGTACAGCAAAGGTTCTCAGGAAAACATGGCAGCTGCTTTGCCAACCCCAGGAAGGAACGTTGTTGTGCTATGTGGCCTGACAGGAAGCACCTCTCACAAAGGAACCTGGGAAAGCCTAAGATCACCCAGAGTGGAAGTCTGTTCAGAAGCGCCTGAGTGTGGCTCTCTGCACAGAAAGGCCTTGAGGTAGGGCTGAGATGGAAGGGTTGGCAAGCCATGATAATTTACCTGAGCAGTTCAAGCTCCGAGCCAGCTCTGTGGCCATCACCTGGATGATCAATCCAATCCGGAGTCTGAGCATCTCTGCAAAGAGGCTAGGCTGGGCCCGGACATACATGGCCAGGTAAACCACGATCTCCTGGTGCAGATGGGAAGAGGGCTTCAGGGAACCTGAGAGGCCTACTGGCACCCTGACTTAGGCTGTGGCCCAGCAGGCCCTTCCTGTATCAGCATCTGACCTGTGTGAGGACAGCAATGCTGATGTCCTGTCCACTGGCCTCGTAGATGAGTTTTGTGAGCTCCTCTGGGGGAAGAGGCCTAGGAAAGAGCAGCAGGTCATACAAGATGGGTGCCTCAGAGCAGGGCCACCTTGCTCTCAGTTTAAGTTCCCTGCTTTCTATACTACAAGCACCCATGTGACAGAGTATCTTCCAAAAGCCGCTGCCACCGCTCCCCAACTTCAATGCTCTCTCCGTGTTCCTCTACAGACTGGGAGCTCCTCCAGCGGGGACTCACGCGGAGATGGTCTTCTCCCGGGGCTCAGGGGGCAGGCCGACTGTAAGCTGCTTCTGGTGGGACAGCAGATCTGCACAGGCCTGCACATTTTTTTGTGGGGGAGGGAGAGGTGTACAAAGGAATATAAATTTAGCAAAACTAACTGAGACAGTTAAGTGCCACCAGCAGCAGAAATTTGCCTTTATGAACTTCATTATCCATATTGCCCTTCAGAGAAATTCAAACCTAAAACCCTGTCTTAGCAACCCACATAGGCTAGATTCCTATAATTTTTGTGTCTCCCAGGTATGGCCCCAGGCCTGATCTATCCACTATAGCAGACACCCCGGACTCCCTGCTATTTGGACAAGGCAGGGATGAGGCTTCAGAGAGCAAAGATTAGAGTTACTAGCCACACTGTGTTCCTAGCTTACAAGCGCCTCAGTAGTCACATGTAACAGTGACTAGCATCTTAAGAACACTTGCTTAAAGACACAGGAAGTGGTTCTGGATTTTGTAGGGCCTCAGGGATATAAACACTAATGATTACTGTACTGTGATGTGTAGAAATAAGGACTTTGTTTCATGTGATTGCTTTCTGTGGTTAAGAAGGAAACAAACTAATCAACTTGAAAATTCCTTCTTCTCTCCTCTCCTTCCGGAGCAGTGAAGTCAGGAGAGGGCCTGTCCAGTGCTGGGTTAGGTTCCCTAAGTTCCTTTAGTGACAAGAGGCACTTGCCTTGAGCTTCCACAACTAGAAGACTGGAAGAAGGAAACATGGGGCTAGAGAGAATAAATGGACAACCCGGAACGCACGTGGATTCTGACCTCAGCCAGGACCTCCACTTTCTTCCTGAGCAGGCCTGAAATGTAGCGGACCAAACTCCATTCTTGGTTTAGGCCAGCTTTTCCATAGAGCTCGCTGAGAAGACTGTGAACAGTGACTCCACGCTGTCCAGAAAGATTGGTATCCCAGCTGGGACCCCTGAAAGGAGGCAGAAAAATACAAAGATAAAGGTCACACTGTCAAGGCTGGGTGAAACATGGATTGCCATGTATTTTGCCTAATATTTGGACATTTTAAGTAACTCTGAGGCTCAACAAGAGGGTTCAGGCTAAGCAAACATTTCTATGCCATGTCTTTTGAAACAAAAGCCTAGTGTTCACACATCACTATGGTATCCTGGTCTCACCCAGACTTTTGGAAGGCCAGCATCAAGAGAAAGAAAAAGGGACAGAAGTCTCGTGTTGGTGATCCTAGGTAATTTGGGTGAATGTGATCATGGCCTGGCACTGCTGTAATGCCAACAGATCAGGAAAACGAATTATGGAAAACTAAGTTCAACATGGTGAAGTCCATAAACTTACTGTTATACCTTGGATGCTTGTGTCCCCCTCAAATCCCCATACGAAAATTCTAACCTCAGAGTTATGGTATTGGCATGTAGAGCTTTTGGAAAGTAAGGAGGTCATGAAGAAAAATCTCTCATAATCCATCAGATTATGAGAGTTCCCAGAGAGCTTGATATGCCTCCCTTCCACCATGTGAGGAAGGGTGGAAAGGCACCATCCATGAGGAAGTAGGCTGTCACCAGACACTGTATTTGGTATACTATGAGATAGGCTTCTGTTCTTTATGATGGCAGCTGATGGGGTATAGTAGCCCAAAGGCATTAAGGCACTTACTTTATCACATAAAGAATGTACAGAATGTCTGCTTGGTCCTGGAGGTTTGAGCAGTCTTTCAGTTGCCCAACTAGCTTCTCACAGTCCATTTCACCATGGTCATCTCTGGGCCACTGGTAGTCATATTCAGGAGTCTGGCCACATAAAAGCCAAAATGGAGGGAAAGGAGTTGATAATGGGAACTTTTAGATGACCAGAAAGTTCAACATCAACTTTGCTTTTGAATGCTAGCACTATGCTAGGCTTCATTTTTTTCAGGTAATCTTTTGCACTATGTTATTTACAGGCCTTTATGATCTTCAATAGTGATCTATGTCAATCAACACTCGCAAGGGACTAGACTGAACAGATTAAAACACATATCAGTCTTATTTATGCAAAACTCAAAAACGGACAAAATCAACTTCTACTGTTACAGATCTTAAGAGCCGTGCTTCTCTCCACTATGAACTGGGAATGGAACCCAGGACGTTGCAAGAGAAACAGTCTACCACTGAGTCACAGCCCAGGCCCCAGCAGTTATCTTGGGACTATAGGATGGGGGTAACTAGGAGGAGGCACACGACCATACTGACTCAGTGGCAGTTCACTGCACTCTACTGGTGAGTGCGCTTTTCTGTATATATGTTATACTTTAAAAGAACATATTGGTTCGTTTTCTTGAATAAGCTCTCATCATGGAGCCCAGGCTTCCCTAGAACCTGCTATGTACCTCAAGCTGACTGAAGATTTGCAGTCTTCTGCCTCTGCCTCCATGGCGCTGGAATTACAATCAATGCTAGCACAGCAAGCTTTCAATGAAATATCTTTTAGAATGTAAAATAACAAAGTGCTTGTTTAAAACTACCTAAAAATGAGATGACATTAAAATATTCTCCAATAGGCATTGGATATTTTGATTCATATGGGATAAAATCAGGAAATCTGTATGAATAAAACAGTAAAAAATAGGCCCAGCACCCCGAGATGTCATGGTTTTTAAGAATCTCTTACATTAAGAGTACGAAGGAGCAGTTGTAGGGGTGCACGTTTATAATGGTACTTGACAGGCCAATGCAGGACTGTGAATTCAAAAGCAGCCTAGGCCAAAAACTGAGACCTTGTTTTCAAAAACCAGACTAAAGGGTGTGAGTAATGAAGTAATAAAGTCCCATGCTCTGTTCTGAGCTCTGGCTGGCTCAGATGAGATAAGGAAGGCAATTAAGTGCACTTCTTCTATTACTTCCTGTGTTCTGAAGAGCAAGCAGAGAGGCAGTAAGAGGACTTTTCCTCCAGGCAAAAGACAAAGGTATGCACAAACTCAGAGCATGCAATGATGCAAACTACATTCCAGACAACTAAGTGCCTAGATTCACAACATCACGTAGACTGTCTCAATTGTGAAACTCTGGGTATAAATAAGCTCTTTAAGTGTCACCATTTGAGACAGTTATTGGGACTAACCCATTATTATCAAGTATTACATTAAAACAAAACAAAACAATTCAAAACACTTTACCTTCTTTAGGAGTGGCTGAGGGGAGTCAACAAGATTCAGTGACTTACGGTGTCCACTTAGAACTTTAGTTGGCAAAACCATTGGCAAAACTGGAAAAGAAAACAATGAAGAAAGCGCTTGTGAGGAAGGATAATGACAAAGCCCTTCTTTTGGTAGGTATGGAGCATTTTAGGCCTGAAAACAGATTTAAAAGAGGTGATGCTTGACTTCACCCCTCCCTCCCCCTCTCTCATTTGAAGGCTTGTCTCACCACATCTGGCTTCCTATTTATTTATTATATGCGTGCTCTATCCACAAGTACGATTTTATGCTAGAAGAGGGCACCGAATCTCATCGATGGTTGAGAGTCACCATGTGGTTGTTGGATTGAACTCGGGACCTCTAGAAGAACAGGCAGTGCTCTAAACTGTTGACTCATCTCTCCAGCCACCCACTTCTCTCTCTCTCTCTCTCTCTCTCTCTCTCTCTCTCTCTCTCTCTCTNTGAACTCAGGACCTCTGGAAAAAGCAGCCAGTGCTCTTAACCACTGAGCCATCTCTCCAGCGCCCCCACTTCTCTCTTTTACTTTCTAGATGGGGAAACTGAGACCTAGAGAAGGTGGAACATTTGCCCAAGGTCACAGGGTTTCATGATTGAGGTGTCTGGGCTTCCTGCTCAGTTTAATTCTAGCGTTGCTGGTTGCTCTGGATTTAATTTTTTATCATCTCTGGATGTTTTTATTATCTGTAGTCTTTCAGTGTGATGTCTCTGTCTTTCAGGCTATATTATAACTCACAAAAACTAACAAGTAGCTCATGTGTATTTTTATGTGCGCACATACATGGGGAAGCCAGGGCTTTGTGTTAGGTTTCTTCCTCTGTTTCTTTCCACATTATGTTTTGACATAGGGTCTCTTCACTGAACCTGCAGTTCACTCATTCAGCTCCAGGGATTTTCCTCCCAACCCCACTCCCCACTGCCACAGCTGCAGTGCTGGAGTTATAGGTGTGCATTGCTATGCCTGGATTTTACACGGGTGCTGGACATATGAACTCAGATCCTCATGCTTGCTCAGCAAGCCCTTTACCCACTGAGCCATATTTCTAGCTCCCTCACTAATGCATATTCAAAAGGGATTCCTAAAGCAAGCTAAATGGTTCACATCTGTAATCCCAGCACTCTGTAGAGGACTACAAATTCAATGTCAGCTGAGTCCATGGCCAGGCTGTACCACACAACAAGATACTGTCACCAAAAAAAAACAAAACAACCACTGAACAAAAACACCTAAGACCCCCCAAAAAAGGACAAATCGTCAAGAATCAGTTAAAAACAGGAAAGACAGTAATAGCATTTTCAGAAATAGCAAAGACAAAGGTTGAAAGACAAGTGATTTAGAAAACATGGGGCCTGCATATATGTTAGGGTGATGGCAGTTTGGTGTTTGTGTGGAACTCCTAACAGTGGGAGCAGGGACTGTCTGTGACTCTTTTCCCTGCTCTTGGGACCCCTTTCCCTTCTGCTAGGTTGCCTCATCCAGCCTTAATATGAGGGTATGTGTGGAGTCTTACTGCAACTTGTTATTCATGTTCAGCTGTAACCCTCCAGGCCTGCCCTTTTCTGAAGGAAAAAGGAGTGCATCTGGGGGAGGGAAGGTGGGAGGAACTTGGAACAGAGTGGAGGGAGGGGAAACTGTGTTTGGGACATGATATATGAGAGAAGAAGAAATAAAGATTATTAAAAAGAAAAAAGAAAATACAGGTCAACAAACTTCAAGAATACAATAGGGAAATAAATGAACCAGTCAGATCAACTTAAGAGAATCCTCTGAAGTCTCAGGTTTGCTGGGTACTTCTGGGACAGGTATGGAGCTCAAGGCAATAAAAATAAAAAAACTGAAGAGACAGTGTGTGAGATGCTGTGAGAACCCTAGATGTTCTGCTTTTCTGCACATGGCATGGTGTCTGCCCCTTTCGGGAGGACAGAAGGCTAGAGGACTCTCCAAAGAGAGGGAAAGAGGCAGGATGCCTGGGTACAGACTGAGTAATATATCTGAAGGCCTGAGTTCCTTCCTTAGAGAGACACGGGAACAGTTCTCCGCCCTTCCAGTAGGAGAAGAGTGAGCGGGAGACAGTAGAGTACCTCTGAAGAATCAGCCTACACTTCACAGGCCGAGGCCACAGGTTCCACCTGCTTGGAGGGCTTCCTGCAGTAGCAGCTCTGCGCCCTGTGCTGTAGGAGGAGCGCCACAGTGAGAAGTAGAAACCTTTACTCAAAGGAAAAGGGACCCTGGAAATGGGAACCACTCAGGGAGAAGAAAGCATAAACAATAAGGTAAAAAGTCCATCTCTAATGTTTTTAGAATAATAAGAAATTATATTAAAACATGTATGAAACAAGAGCAGATGGAATTTGGGGCATGAAAATTAAAACAATAGCAAAAATGAAGAAAAAAATTGAGGGGAGGGACCAAAAAGTTGAGCTAATTGTGCTCAGAACAGATTAGGACTATGGAAAACAGAAATTATGAAAATTTCTCCAAGAAATTAATAAAAATATATGGAAGAAAGGACAGGGATAATGTCAGGAAGGAGATGAATCAAAGTTTTTAGAAAAAGTTGACGGAATTGAAAACCATAAATTTTCAGATCAGAAGGTCCACTGAGTATCCAATACAGCGGATGAAGACATTCCCAGGTCAAGACATACAATTAAAATTTCAGAACCTCTCAAAAGAAGATCTTAAAACTCTCTAAAAATCAGCTAATATTTAAAATCAAAAATCAATATAGGACCCTGTTCACCTAGCCATATCTCCACATCTTTCTCCAGGTTCTAGCCTGCTGAGTCTCTCCCTCATCCACCCACCTTCTCACCCCACCAGACCTAGCTCAGGTCCCATATCCAGTGCCCCAGTCTAGCCTGGCCACCCCAGCCTGCACCACATTCCATCTCTCGGTTTCCCACAGGATGGGCCCTGCCTACCTCCCAACACAAAGGCCACTGCCATGCTACTTATCCATCTGATAAGTAGCTTCATTCCACCCAAGCCATTTCCAAGCTCTAGGCCCATCTCACCAAGACATCTTTTTTCTATCCCAAGCCGTCCTATCCATATAAGACTGAGAACTAACAAAAGAACTCTACAAGTTCTCTCTCTGTGTGTGTGAGAGAGATCGATCATGCTAGTACCTTCTTTCTGAAGCTTATAGTCCTATAGAAATTTTTGCCAATGAGAGTTCCCTAGATGAATTCTAGTACACAGAATTTAAAAGAACCATAAACTTTGTCAAGGAGTTTGAAGAAAACACAAACACACTGCTAAATGAAATTAAGGAGAAAGAGCTTAAAGAGACTAAATGCCTGAGCAATGTACAAGAAAAGACAAACATAAGGCGGCCAGAAAAGGTGAAAACAATTCAGGACGTGGGAATGGAGTTCAGTAAGAAGACAGAAACACTGAGGAGGACTTAAGCTTAAATAAAGATGGAATTGAAAACCTCAACAATTTAACTAAAAAACTCAAAGGAAAGCCTTCCAAGTAGAATGAATCAAACAGAAGATTGAGTATCAGGACTTGAAGAGAAAGTAGAGGCTTGAAACCAAATAAAAAGGAACATGAATTAAAACACACACACACACACACACACACACACACACACACACACACGGAAAATTACAGGAAATGTGGGATACCATGAAAAGAATAACCTTCGAATTATAGGTTTCAGATGAGGGAGAAGAATCCAAAGTCAATGGCATACAGCAGATTTTCAAGATCCAGAAGACAACTTCCCCAAAATAAGGAAAGACACACCCATACAAGTACACCAAATAGAAAAGACCAGAGAAGAAAATCACCATGGCATACCATAGAAAAAACACAATAAATGCTGTGAGATATTTTCATTGTACTTTGATACTCCCGAGACTATCAATAAAGTTTACCTTGAATCAGAGGATGAAGTTACCTACTAGCTGACCAAAATTAGTCATAAAAGTTTTGGAGGACCAAGGACATATAGAGAGACATATGAAATAGTAGGGTGAGGCCTAGAAAGAGTCTCAGCTTTTTTAGATCGAGAGAGAGAGAGAGAGTCACTGATCACTTCTCTGCTGCTTCTGTTATCAGTTGTTCTTACTGTGATATCTGAACCCCGAGTTTTTTATTTTTATTTATTTATTTATTTTGGTTTTTCGAGACAGCGTTTCCCAGTAGCTTTGGAGCCTTTCCTGGAACTAGTTCTTGTAGACCATACTCACAGAGATCTGCCTGCCTCTGCCTCCTGAGTGAATCCCAAGATTTTATTGATAAAGAATAATTAGATAAATGCTTCATATAAAGGAAAACCCATCAGAATTAACAGCTGATTCTCAATGGAAACTTTGAAAGCCAGATTATCCTGGAGTAATTCATTATAAATCCTAAAAGACCACGATAGCCAGCCTAGACTAATATACCCAGCAACGTTATCTACTGTAAGTGAAGGAGAGAGAAAATCTTTCCACAATATAAATTCCATGAGGTAGAATTAACCTCAGTGTATCCTCCCTGAGGACTAGCTTTCATGGTACCAGAAGGCATCATGCAAACTTTTAAAGGAGAGAAGCAACCAACAGTCCTACTCAGCAGCTATGCTGCCTATGAACCACATCAATAACCAGCATGGCACGATAACCCTAAGGTTATGCATACTTTGGTGACGTACATATCGTGGTGGTAACCTAAAGCTCTCTAACTGGACTTAAGATCCATTCAACAAGAAGGAAAACATATTTGGTACTGGAAACTTAGAAAATTTCCTCAGTGTTAGTGAAGTTATGGTTCTTGAAGGAGAACCTACAAGCACCTCTTTAGTAAAGCAACATAATCCCTACAACAATCTAAGCATTTATCTTCATACCCACATAAATGTAGTCCTTACCCTTCATCAAGGAAACACCTCTTTGAAACAGAAAGAGACCATTACAGAAAAGCACTACCAATCAAACTGCAGAGTTGTGGATCTCAGTTCCAATGAACACATCTACAAAACACTCACACATGGAACACTTGGACAGCATTGTGGAAGAGCAGGAAGAAAGACTGTAAGAGCTGGAGGATCTAGGAGTTTGCTGTGAGGCTGTCTCCTAGTAATGTCAGAAGCTACACCCACGAAGTCTCACTAACATCACCACCTAAACACGAGATGAACAGACAACAAAAACAGACATGCCAAAATATGTTGGTGGTTTTTTTTTAACTCTTACTCTTTGTGGGGGGCACCACTCAGCTTCCAAGTAATTACACACAGAAAGACTTATTCTTATGAATGCCCGGCCTTAGCTTGGCTTATTTCTAGCCAGCTTTTCTTAATAAAATTATCCCATCTACCTTTCCCTCTCGGGTTTTATCTCCAATCTATATGCCTTTCTTTACTTCTTATTCTGTGGCTTGCTGTGCAGTTGGGTGGCTGGTCCCTGGAGTCCTCCTCTCCTTCTCCTTGTCTTTCTCCTCAATCTTCTCTTCCTAGATTTCTCCTCCTATATTATTCTCTCTGCCTGTGAGCCCTGCCTATCCTTTCTCCTGCCTAGCTATTGTCTGTTCAGCTTTATATTACACGAATAAGGTGTTTTAGACAGGCAAAGTAACACAGCTTCACAGAGTTAAACAAATGCAACATAAAAGAATGCACCACATCTTTACATCATTAAATCAATGTTCTGCAGCATAAGCAAATGTAACACATCTTAAAATAATATTCCACAACAAAAGTAGACAGGAGAAAGCCCATGAGTTCTCAGTCCTCCACACATATACATACAAAAAAACCAAAACAAAACAAAACAAAAAAAATACAGTCAACTAAAGAATGCTGAGAGCTATAGAAATAGTCTTCTCCAGGGAAGAGTAAACCAATTGGTTATCCAATTCCAAATGGCTAGCCCTAAAATTGTACATACAAGTAATATTATACAGATCAAGCAGGTTATATTTGGAAATATATGTATATATAAGAAGCCAATCATGAAAAACCGTATATGGTATGCATCAGTTTATTCTATGGATCCAAAATTAACAAAATATAGAGACGGATTAATGATTGCCTAGGAGTAAGAAAAGGACTAATTGGGAATGTTAATGGAACTGAGGGTGTTGCTTTCTGGGACATGTACATACATGAACACAACAACAACTGATTAAAAAGGAGATCATGATTTCAAAGAGAGTAAGGAGGGATATTCAGGAGGGTTTGGAGGAAGAAAAGGAAAGAGGAAATGATCTAATTATATTAGAGCTTCAAAAACCAATGATTAAAATGTGGTGACTAAAAGATGTGCTTTATGTTTATTTGTTTACTTTTCTCTACTTACAAAATTAATTATACATAGGCCATTGAGATGACTCTTTGGGTAAAACTGCTTACTCCCAAGCCTCATAAACTGAGCTTAATCCTGGGAACCCATATGACAGAAGGAGAACCAATTCCTACAAGCTGCCCTCTGACCTCCCTCCATATGTGTGCCCACACCCACACCAAATACAAAAATAAATGTAACTAAAATTCAGTGTGGTTAATAAAGAGTTCACAGAAAAATAACTGTATGATTAAGGCAAAATTTTGGAAAAGCCAAGTGAGAACATACCAGAAAGCAAACGTATTACCCGAAGAGAACCTTCTTCTTTATGTTTATGTGACACAGTCTAAGGTTCTCCTTTATTTATTTGCAGGCTGTGGAGTCCAAATCTGAGGCTGATACTAAGAATATAACAAGGGACTGAAGAGCAGTCCATCAGGAAAGTGCCTGCAGTACAAGTATGAGGACCTGAGCTCCCATACCTACAGAGAGAGCTGGACATGGCTACATGCACTTATCCTTTGGAGGTGGAGACAGAAAGATCCCTAAGGCTTGCTGACTAGCCAGCCTAGCCTAATCAGTGAGCCCCAGGCCAGTGAGAGACCCTATCTCAAAAACACAGAACAAAATAAATATAACGAGGTGGCAAGCATCCTTGTTGAGGAACAGCCAAGGTTGGACTGTCAGCCTTCACACACGCACACACAAATACACATGCAAACACGTATACACCAACTACTTCTATGAAGTGATACTTTCAAAAATCTGAAGAAAAATGTATTTTTAATCTAGATTCTCCATTCAGCCAAACTGTCAAGTGGATATAAAATATTTGCAAGCATTTTCAGACCTGTAAAGGCTCAATGTTACCCACCACCTGTCATTTCTAAAAAGGCTACTGGATGTCCTTCACCAAATTAACTTTTGCCAAGAGAGATAATTGAGGTATAGAAAACAGGAACACTAACCCCAAAAGCAAGTCAAGGTAGCAGGCCTATAGCAAGCTGGTCCAGAAAGAAGACTTTCTGTAGACTAAGACTCAAGAGATTCATTAATATAACTTGCCTTGTAGAAATCTTATTATGAGGACATTGGAAGACTTAGAAGATAAGCAAGCAAAAAAGGATGATGTTCATTTCAGAAAAAGCATAAAGTAAAAATAGGACTGTAATCATAGTGCACTATAATGTTCAGTTAAGAATACTATCTGTAAATATCCTATAAAGTGTGAAGACTGATCGAACTAAATTTTTAGACAATTTCCTTTGTAGGTTAGGAAACAAAGTAGGGAAGAGGTAATTTAAGACAACAAAATCTTGATCGTACACTATAACATTATATAGGTTACATATAGGTTACAAAACATTACATATAGGTTAAAATCACACGTCAAAGGACAGAAGTAAACACATTATTTTAGAAATTTGGAGATATGGAAATTCCAGAGGAAACATGTAGAAGAACTGAAAGTGGTCACATTGAAAAAGAAGGTTGGGGAAGGGGGTACATGTTGTCTTTTAGGATTGACTAAATTATATGACTTTGATGAAAGAATATATCTTAGCTGAGCGGTAGTGCCGCACGCCTTTATCCCAGCACTTGGGAGGCAGAGGCAGGTGAATCTCTATGACTTTGAGGCCAGCCTGGTCTACAGAGCGAGTTCCAGGACAGGCTCCAAAGCTACAGAGAAACCCTGTCATGAAAAAAAAATAAAAAAAGAACGTATCTTGACAGACAGAAGAGTTTAATAACATACATGGAGTTTCCAAACCCTTTGCTTTGGCCATCACAGAAAGTATGTCCCGAGTGGAGTGGATAGCACTGAAAACATGGCTGTCTTCTGACTTCTTACAAAGAGGGGGCAGGTAGCACTTCAAGGCTGTGCTTTGAAGAAGGTGGTTGATATACTGGTCAAGTTCATCTTGGCTTTCTGCAATTGGACAACCAAGGAAAAGAATCAATAAAAACAAGCTGTTGAGTAGACAACATTTAGCAAAATAAATTTGCTCCTCCACTCCAAGGAAAAAGCTAGTGACAGGTACATCACATGTGTATATAAATTTATTGTTTGAAAAATCTTCATTCTAGACCGAGGAGATCCAGAATGAGACAGTGTTTAAGTCACACCCTCCCAAGGTAAGCCATAGGCTATGAAAACAACACAAAGAATAGCAGCTGAATCCTGTCTTTTAATCTTAGAATAAGCTAAGCCTTATGGAGCTTTCTGTACACTTACAAATGTTATCTAAGTAAAAACGGAGACAGGTGGTAGTGGCACATGTCTTTAATTCCAGCTCTTGGGAGGTAGAGGAAGGTGGATTTCTGTGAGTTCAAGGACAGTCTGGTCTATGTAGTGAGTTCTAAGCCAGCCAGGGCTGTTACACAGAGAAACACTGTCTTGAAAAACAAAACAAGAACAAAACAAAACAATAAACAAAGTAAAAATGGGTTGCTTTGACCTGAAACCACATTCAGATTAAGACATGCTATATACATGTGGGGTTTCACCACTCATGTCTAATCAAAACTAGGTCATTCCTACCATTCCTTTAAAAAATCAAGCAATGTGTTTCTCCTTTAAGAATCTATTTTATAAGGGCCTGGTGGTGCAGCTCAGCAGTACAGGCATGCATGAAGCTTTGGGTTCACTCTCAGGTCAGCATTTAGTTTAAATAGCTCTGAAAACCCACTTAAGGAGCACCAGGAACAGCTGGTGCAAATGAACTCACAAGAGGTCTGAGGTGCAAATGAACCATATTAAAAAATAAATAATAAAAAGAGCCCCAGTGAGATGTCTCAGTGGGCAGTGGTGCCTGCTGCCAAGCTTGACAACCATAGCTCAATCCTCAGAATCCACATGGTAGAGCAAAAGAATCAATTCCAAAAGTTGTCCTTTGACCTCTACATATATGTTATATATGTCATGGTATGTCGGAGAGAGACAGAGGGAGGGAGGGAGGGAGGGAGAGAGAGAAAAGAGAGGGAGGAAGAGAGAGGAACAGAGAGACAGAGAAAAAGAGAGTAAATAAATAAATGAGAACCATCTTTTTAAAATATTCATTTATGAACAGTTTTGTACCTGAGACTGATGTAGGAGGGTTATCTGTCTATGTGTTACTTTCATTGGTTAATAAAGA
>LOJH01035769.1:0-15684 GCA_001685095.1 Ellobius talpinus | reverse complement strand
GGACCTTTGGAAGAGCAGGCAATGCTCTTAACCTCTGAGCATCTCTCCAGCCCTAGTTTGTGGGTATTAAAATTATAAATAGATGTTGATAAATATTGGGTATTAAGGGTTCATAATAATTTCCTAGTTCTTTTGTAAGTTTGAAAAACAAGTATTTTGGCACATATTTTTATATTTCTATCTATAACCACTGAACAAATACTTAGATTTTCTAAATACTTATTTAAAGTAATAGCATGACCTGATATGTCAGGCCAATTATCTGCTCATTGCTGATACAAAGTTACTCTTTGAAGATCAAACAATGCTGAGGTTGCAGGAAGAGGTATTGGTTAGAGAACCCCACCTGGTTCCAGCTTCTTTGTGTATGTGGTCTGTTCTTTCTTCATTCCTTCACCACCTTTGCCAGAGTCTTTGGACTCAAACTCACTGGGATGTAGTATCTAGGGATTGTTGAATTAACTGACCATACTATATGATATCTGTCAGTGCTTCCATCTAAATTCGTGACAAGCTCCTCCAAGCCAGAGGCTGGAGCTGAGGCATTTAACATCCAAGAAGTCACCTTTGCTTTTAAAACCTCCTCTACTTCTCCACTTTCCTGAGGATTTCCTTTGACTTCATGGAGTTATAAAGTTAAGCGTCACATAGAAGAGCCGTGTACTCAACCCAGCCTTTCCCAGTCAGCTCCAATAAGCCACAAATCCTAAAATCAAACAAACAAAAAACACCATGGGAGGGGTGATGAAGGGGAAACTTTATGACCTGTCACCAAAGACACAGTATACAGTAAAGCCACTGCGCTGTGCAACATAATATTAAGGTCACAAAGCAAAATTTTTTTGGAGAACATAGCAGTGGCTATCCTGTAAGGACAGTTCTAGAGTTAAAAAACATCAATAGTGGACTGGGCATATGGTTCAGAGGTACAGGGTTTCTGAAGTTCCGTAAGCCCCCAAATTGCATTTATAGGAACACACAAATACCCAAGACTATAAGAGATCAATACTAAGCTAAACAACCAGGCCTGATTAGGATTCCATTGTTTGTGTGTGTGCATCTAGGGTCCAAACCCAGGACGAGGCTATACAAATGTTCTACCATTGAGCTACAGCCTTGACACAATATATAGCCCAGGCTAGCTTTGAACTCATGATTTTCCTGTTTAAGTCTGAGTGCTGGGATTCCAAGTGTGCACACCTCTGTCTAGCTAGCACCCTGAACTTTTTAAAAAGATTTGTTTTAATTTTATGAGTGTTTGCCTGCGCATGTATGTGCACGATATGTGTACCTGGTGTCTTCAGAAGCCAGAGGAGGGCGATGGATCCCTGGAATTGGGGTTACACACATTTGTAAGCCGTCATTTGGGTGCTGGGAACAGAACTCTGGAAGAGCAGTCAGTGTTCTCACACACTGAGCCATCTCACCAGCCTGGGTTTACAACTTGCAGAGAACCTAGGTTTGGTTCCCAGCATCCACATCAGGCAGCTCAAAAAACACTTTTAACTCCAGTTCCAGGGGATGTGACTCCCTCTTGTGGCTTCAGCGGGCTCAAGCACACATATGGGAGGGCTAACAGGGGCATTCTAATTTTCCTTGCTGTGTTGTGTTCCCAATGCGGAGACAGGGCCGAATGGAATGTCCCTGGGGAAGGGATGGGGTCTGATAAGCGGGGCAAGTGAAAAGGAGTCGAAACACTAGCCCCCAAGCCTAAGAGATGGGCAAAAGTCGTGGTTACGCTGTTCAAGTTCGCAGTGAAGTAGATGGAGTTAGCCAGCGAGGTGTGGGTTCTGAGGTAAGGTTAGGACAGAAACACAGGCTTGGAGCCCTTGTCCAGGAGATAGTTTTCCATGCCAGAGTTGGGGTTCCAAGAGGCGTACGCCGCCCAGGACACAGGCGCGGCTTCTCGGCTCCCTCCTCGTCCAAGCCCACAGGAGTACGTGGCCGAGGACCCCGGCGCTGAACGGCCTCTCCCGCCCGCAGCACGTCCTCAGCGCCCTGCGCAGCACTCGCTGCTGGGAAACTCATCTGCCCCGGCTGCCACCTCGCGGTAGCAGGTAGCCGCAGCCTGGGGCGTGCTTTAGGGTTCGGGTAGGGCCGGAAATTGGGCTATCTACTTCCGCCTCCAGACGGAAGTGTCTTACGGTTCCCTCAAAGAGCTTCCAGGCATACTCGGCCGTAACCAGCCCCTGCGATGGCCTCTTCTTTGGTGGGCAGGAAGATCGTGTTTGTGACGGGAAACGCGAAGAAGCTGGAGGAGGTGTCGTAGGGTTTGGGGACCCTCTAGAAGGCGGGTGGGAAGCATGGGAGAAGGTGCGAGGAACACCGGGAGTTGGACCCTCGGGGAACGTGGATAGTCCCTGTGTGGAAGGTCTGGGCTTGGAGAGAGATCTCCGTGGAGTGCGGCGCCCTGAGGTGCGAGAGGATTTAAGTATTTATTTATTTATTCATTATGTATATAGTGTTCTGCCTGCATGTATGCCTCCATACCCTAAGAAGGCACCAGATCTCATCATAGATAGTTGTGAGCCACCACGTGGTTGCTAGGAATTGAACTCAAGACTTCTGGAAGAGCAGCCAGTGCCTTTAAACTCTGAGTCATTTAAGTTTTCTTTTCTTATTATTTTGGGGTCGTGTAGTCCAGGCTAGACTGACCCAGCCGTGTAGCCAGGATTGTCCTTGTTCTCTTGACCCTCCTGTTTCCCGAGTTCTCGGTCTACATGCATGGCCCACCACACCCGTTTTGGAATGAATTGGTAAAGTCACCGGACTGTGGGAGCTGGGGAAGTGGCATCTGTGGCAAATATCACCCCCTAAATTCTAAGTTCTGACACCTCTCTGCCTCAAAAGTAATGGCAAACAGAAGTGCGTGGGGTTGATCCAGACTGCATAGTTCACACCCCACTATGGTTCACTACCCTTAGGCACTTCCCATATCTCAAATGTGTCATACTTCATAAGATTCGTGGCTGGCCACAGTATAACAGCAGCCAGGTTAGCGAAAGAAAAACACAAGTCTGTCAAAGCTTTACATGCTACAGCTTTTAGAATGAAGACCCAAAGACAGTAGGTGTCGTGGATCTAACCCAGGACTTACAGTATTGCTGTCACTGCCCTACTTCTGAACTACACTCATAGCCTGAGGAAGCTGTTTTCTAGATTTGATGATGCATTACTGTAGAAATGATCAGAAAGGGTATGGCCCAGTGCTAACAGACTGCGGAAACTCAGCAGGTCCATCCAGATTGGGCATTTCCCTGTGCATTACGTCCTGCTTGTATGTGGTAGGACTGTTTCTGAAGTGAGGATAGGTCAGGTAGTTTCCTTTTTTTTTGTTTTGAGAAAGGGCCTTGATATGTACATATGTACCTCTGGCTGTCCTGGAACTCACTATGTAGACCAGGTTGGCCTCAAACTCACACAGAGAGAGATCCACCTGTCTCTGCCTCCTGGGTGCTGGGATTAAAAGTGTGCGCCACCACCACCTGGCTTGGGTGCTTATTTCCTAGCCCAGTTAGTCTTTCTTATTTTTCCCCTGTCTGTGAGAGGAGATGAAGCTTCTGACAGGTGTCAGCTCTAGCAATGGTTGAGTTTGCTCTCCTTCAGTCAGCATTGCTAAGAAGTAGGATCACGATGGGGACTCAGAGGCTGACCAATTGATACAGCAGGAGGACCTTCATCATTTGAAAACAGGGAGTACTGGCATTTCTATACAGGACAAGGGTGGTCTCTGAAAGAGCCAGAGCCATTCTGATTAAATTTTGGGATCCTATGGCCAGGCCAGTCAAGTAGACAGGCGGTGCCGTCTGAATGGAGTTGAAGAATGGTGGATGCTGAACCCCAATCCTCTGACCGAGCACATGGCCTTGCCATATTAAAGGGCCTGAGGCTAGTGGATAGTGGAGCACTTGCTTATGCTTGTACAAGTCCCCTCATTTAACTTTGGTGGTGCCCAAAGTTGAATGAGAGGACTTATATAAGCATAAGCAAGTCTCCCCGATTGCCTCTGCCTCCTAAATGCTGGGATTAAAGGCATGCACCACCACTGCCCGGCCTGGCTTGGTATTCTAGTTGAAAAGGTGAAAGTCGAGTAGGGGTTAGTGAAAATACAGAGCAGTTTTCTTTGCAAGGTGGTTCTGGCTAACCCTTGATAGAGAATTCCTAGTCTAGGAGAATGAGTACCTTTTTAGAGACTGAAGGGAAAAGAGCGTTCTAGATGGAAGGGTGGGGGAGGTAAAAGACAAAAATGGGGTTGCTGGAGAGGTGGCTCAATGGTAAGAGCATGAATGCTCTTCCAGAGAACCTGGGTCGATTCCCAGCACCCACATGGCAGCTCACAACTGTAACTCCAGTTCCAGGGGACCTGACCCATGGCAAAACACCACTGGACATAAATAGATAGACAAATAAAAGCAAGCCCTGCAATCAAATAACAACAACAAAGCAGAAGTTGGAAGGGAGAAAGGATGCTAATTTAGTGAGTCTCTGAAAGTTATGATGAGGTTTATGGGCCCAATTGGATAAGCTTTAGGGGACTAATGGGAACATTAATGAGAAAGGTGGACAGCACCTCACATAGTCATAGGGAATTGGCGGGGAGTTGCTAGCAAATGGTGTGACAAATGTTCTTTCATTTTGGAACAGGTCATTCAGATTCTAGGAGATAAGTTTCCGTGCACTTTGGTGGCACAGAAAATTGACCGTATGTTTCTGTTTTGCTTCATTTTTAAAAGTGGTTTGATTTAACTGCCTTCCTGTGTCCTGACTACATCTGTGTGTTTGTTTCCCCTATAAGTGCCTGAGTACCAGGGAGAGCCGGATGAAATTTCCATACAGAAGTGTCGGGAGGCCGCTCGCCAGGTACTTAACCATCGTGGTGTCCCGTTCAGTCTTCTGGTGCGCTCCTGGGGCCTGTGCCTTGTGGGGGCAGGCAGAGAATAAATAGTTTGTTGGGACACTGCCTCTTCTGTTCCAGCTCTTGCCTTTCTGGTTCTTACTTCCATGCATTCTAGCCATTCATCTTCCCTACGCATCCCCACCCCTCCTCCACCCCTGTGGGGAGGAACCCATTAGAGAATCGGGCTTCTAGCAGATTCCTAGCTCTTTGTTGCTCTGTGCTGAGCAAGACTTACCTTGTCAATGCTCTGATGTCCACATTGCTAAATCGAAGACAGCGAGCTGAGTTGTGTGGCTCTTGATGAACCTGCACCTGCAGATCTCACCTTCACCGAGTTGTGGGCTAGGCCCCAGCCTGAGTAGACTCAGGTTCGGTAATGAAGCCTACCTCTGGTAGAAATCTCAGGCTGTGTGTCTTTGTGTTACAGGTGCAGGGTCCTGTACTGGTGGAGGATACCTGTCTGTGCTTTAATGCCCTCGGAGGGCTCCCTGGCCCCTACGTGTGAGTACTCTTACTACACCTCTGCCTTGCAGGGCCCCATTAATTCACAAAAGTGCTAGAATAGTAAGGTGATTAGTTATCTCATGTTATGGGTCTTTCACTATCTTGCCATCAACGCCTAGAAAGGATTAAGACTGTTACGATAGGGCTGGAGAAGTGACTTAGTAGTTAAGAGTGCTCGCTACTTTTCCACTGGACCCAGTTTTGATTCTCAGCACCTAAATCAGGTAGCTTACAACTGCCTATAACTTCAGCTTCATGGAACCTGATTTTGTGGGTACCCACACTCACATGCACACACCACACATGTAATACACATGCACATACACACAAACATAATTAGATATAACATAAAGAAGAGTTGGGTGTGATGGTACATGTTTATAATCCCAGAACCTAGGGGACAGAGATAGGAAGCTCTCTGAGTCTGAGGCCAGCCTGGTCCACATAGTGAGTTCCAAGCCAGATAGAGCTAGACAGTGAGACCCTGTCTCAAAAAATATAGGGGACTGGAGAGAGGACTCAACCTTTAAGTGTGCTTGTTGCTCAGTTATGAGAACGGGAGTTTAGATTCCAGCATCCACATTCAATTTACAAACTCCTGTAACTCTAGCTCCAAGGGATCCAACACCCTCTTCTGGCCTCTATATGTACCTGTATATACATATGCACATATATTCACTTAGATATGTGTACATACACATAAATAAATCTTAAAAAAGAAGGGCTAGAGAGATGGATTAGCTGTTAAGAGCACTGGCTGCTCTTGAAGAGCACCTGGGTTCAGTTTCCATCACTCACATGGCAGCTCACAACCATCTGTAGCTACCTTTCCAGGTCGCCTGACCTCCTCTTCTGCCCTCTGCAGGCAGCAGGCACATATGTGGTGCATACACATATATGTATGCAAAACATAGATACACATAAAATAATAATAACAAAAGAATAACAGGTGGGTGAGGATGTAACGCTCTTGTTAGAGTGCTTGCCTTTATTGCGTCGTAAAGCCCCAAGTTCAACTCCTACCCGTGTATACTAGGTGAGCAGGCATGGTAGTGCATGCCTGAAATTCCAGCACTTGCAAGATGGAAACAGAAGAATCAAAAGTTCTGGGTCATCCTGGGCCACATAGGGAGTTCTAGGCCAACCTAGGCTACATGAGATCCTGTCATAAACCAGCCAAGCAACCAGAGAGATACAGTTTTCTTTAATTATGAGAGTGTGGTCTTTGAGGTTGAAAAGTGGTGTCTGTTCGTTTCTGAGATGATATGGCACCTGTCTCAAAAAAGAAGACAATAAAAAGAGATTGCTCTGTTTTGTCAAAGCAGGACACACACACACACACACACACACAAACACATCTTTAACCTGCAGCCTGCACTGCTCCACAGCCTCACTCGCACCATTGTGACTTTAATAGTTTGCAGTTTAGGGAATGTGAAATGTTACCATGTGCTTGCTTGGTTTGTTTTCTTGAGAGTATGCTTCTCTGTAGCCCAGGCTGGCCTGGAACTTGTGGTCTTCCTGTTTCAGCCTGGGTCTTTCCCTAGTCCTCTCTGAGATCCTTGCCTTCCTTTGTACATTGAGCCTTCTCTCTATACCTGTTTGGTCTCCATTTTTCTTATTGGACTCATGTTTCTCTCTCTCTCTCTTTTAAAGATTTATTTATTATGTATACAGTGGCCAGAAGAGAGCACCAGATCTCATTATAGATGAGATGGAAGGTTGTGAACGACCATGTGGTTGCTGGGAATTGAACTCAGGACCTCTGGAAGAGCAGCCAGTGCTCTTAATGGCTGAGCCATCTCTCCCACCATCTCTCTTTCTCTTTCCTTTCCTTCTGCCTCTGCTTACTCTCCCTTTAGCCCCCCACTCTTCCCCCTCTTCTCTTTGATGCTGAGCTATACCTTTGACTTGAGACATTCTTTTTCATTTCTCTTGCCTTTGGGAGCTCTAGTCCTATATGGGCTGTAGGCCGGAGTAGGTGACAGGAAGATTAGTCTGCTCTTGACCTTGGTACTGACTCTCCTTTCTTTCTTTTGCAGAAAATGGTTCCTTGAGAAGCTAAAGCCTGAAGGTACGCATCCCTGTGGTTCTTCCCATGGGTCTTTTGGGACTGAGTCGGGGAGTATTTCCCACTTAGTGACCGCTGCTCTAGCCCCTGCCATCAACCTCCGTTATCTTCTCTGTTTGCACAGTGCTAACTTATAGTCCACTCTTTACCTGTCCTCCAGAAAGCACTGTGGTGGACATTTGGGGACAGGCGATAAAAGCTTTGAATTTGAGGGACAAAGGGGCCATAGCCGATTCTGGTTATCAAGGGGCTTGACCTTAATGACTGTGATTCTTTGCGTCAACCATGGCCTAGCCTGGTCCTCAGAGAGGGAGCTACCTTTTCTAGGCCAAGAATCTATCGTTTTACTTGGGAGTATATCCCAAAATCCCTCTTTAGGTTTTTGGGTTTATTTGTAGTTTTGTTTGTTTGTTTTTTGAGACAGGGTTTTTCTGTGTAGCCCTGACTGACCTGGAACTCGATCTGTAGACTAGGCTGGCCTTGAACTCACAGAGATCCCTCTGCCTCTGCCTCCCAAGTGCTGGAGTTAAAGGCGAGCACTACCACCGCCTTGCACTCTTTTTTTTAATTTTATTTATTTATTTATTATGTATACAATATTCTGTCTACATGTATGCCTGCNGAGCCCCCCGCCTTGCACTCTTTAGATTTTTTTTTTAAACCAGGCATAGTGGTACATTCCTATAATCCCAGCCCTTAGGAGGCTGAGGCAGAAAGATCCAGAGTTCAAGATCAGCCTGGGTCACACATAAGACCCTGTCTCAAAAGAAAAACAAATGGGCTGGAGAGTTGGCTCAGCAGTTAAGTATACTTGTTGCTCTTGCAGAGGACCCAGGTTTGGTTCCCAGCACCTAAAAGGCTGCTTACAGCTGTCCATCACTCTAGTTCCATAGGATCTGGCATCCTCTGGCCTCTGTGGGCACTGGTGCACATGCATGTGACCAAAATACTTCTAAATGTAAAAAGAAACAAATCCTTAAAAACAAAGCCCATTTTACTTTTTGGAGCAATCTTGTTTCAGCCATGCATGGAGTCACATGCATGTGACCCAGCAGTAGGGAGGCCCTGGAGTTCAGCCTGTGCTACAAAGCAAGATTCTGTTTTAAAAACAAAAACAAAGCCGGGTATGGTAGTCTAAGCCTATAATCCTGAGAGCTGTAAGCAGAAGGAAGGATCAGAAGTTCATCCTCAGCTATATAGTAAGTAAAGGCTAGCCTGGACTACCTGGGATCCTGGTCTCAACAACAGCAAAGGCTGGGAATGTATTGCAGTTGGCAGAATGCTTGCCTGGCATACATGAAGTTCTGGATTCAGTCCCTAGTGCCACATAAACCACGGTTGTGATGCATGCCTGTAATCTAGCATTCACGGGGTACAGACAGAAGGATCTTATGTTCCAGTACAGCCTGGGTTACAAAGTAAGTTCAAGGCCAAGCTGGGTGGTCTGCATGAGACTTTAATCTCAACAAGAACCTTGTTTTAGTTTGTGTCAGAGCCTGAAGAGGGGCTTCAGCTCCCTCTTGAGGATTAGAGGGCAGCCCTTGCAGCCTCCCTCCCCAACACAGTCCAATTTGGAGAATTCTTGCGCACCCTTGGGTTTCTGGAGTAAGGGTGGGTACTGGACAGCGTGGATTTCCTGACCCTAACTAACTGCCTGCAGGTCTCCACCAGCTCCTGGCCGGCTTTGAGGATAAATCAGCCTACGCACTTTGTACATTTGCCCTCAGCACTGGGGACCCAAGCCAGCCAGTCCTCCTGTTCAGGGGCCAGACCGCGGTGCGTACCCACCTGAGCAATCCTGCAGGTCATCAGAGGACTCTGTGACTTGAATAAATGGCCTGTGATCTGCTGCAGGAACAAAACAAGAAGATGCTAGACTTAGCAGGGGCTTTTGGGCACTATGCTTGCTGTGAGACAAACCTGGACACTACAATTAGAAAAATGTCAGTCCCCAAACCTAGTTGACTGCTAGCCTTATGCACTCAGATCTTGCCAGAGTAGGTCCTGGTAAAATGCATGTGCACAAACACTTCAAAGCCAAAGCTACAGACCAGCATGCTGAGATGGCCTTATTCCTCTGCCAGGACCAGAATCTCCTCCCCACTCAGGTTTTTGAGATTGAGATAATCTCTCATTTATCTCAGGTTGGCCTTGAACTTGCCATGTGGCCGAGATAGACATTGAACTTTAGATCCTGTGGCCTCTACCTCCAAGTGGGGATTGCAGTCCTGTGTCAGCATGCCCACTCTGCAGTGCTCCTGCGGCCCTGTTTTTTTTTTTTTCTTTGAGACAAGGTCTCTTATGTAGCTGTCAATATCCTAGAACTCACTATGTAGATCAGACTGGTCTCAAAACTCACAGAGATCCCCCTCTTCCCCCCAAGTAGGCGTGTGCCACCACGCCTGGCCTACAGCTTCTCTTGATTGTCTCCTGGCCTTTCTGAATTTTCTCGTTCACATAAAATTTTAATCACATAAAATATGTGGTGTTCGGGTGGAATTCGGAGCTTTTATGTGCTGTATAAGTTCTACCACAGGGCTACTTCTCCAGCCCAGAATTTCAGTTCTTAAGTTCATTTCTCTGCCAGTGGCCATTCAGCACCCCCTGATGTTGCTTGTCAGACCTGAGGCTGACTTTTCTGAGCTTTTTGAGTTGCTTTTCTGCACTCATCCGCCTGACCACCATTAGAGCTGCTTTGGCCAGAGCCCAGTCTTCCTTCCAGCATGTCCGTCTGTCCCGTCCGTAGTTCCCCAGTTGGACCGTACATAGATACTTTGTTTCATTTTGTTTGGTTAAATATTTTGGATAGTAGTAAAACAAAAGCAAAACCCAGACACAACCCAAAGCCATCTTTTTTTTTTAAAAAATTGTGTGTAGGTGTGTGTGTATGCATGTGAATATGTGCTCATGAGCACAGGTGCCCGTGGTGGCTAAAGGCACCAGATCCCACGGAGCTGGAGTTAGAGATGATGTGAGTCATCAGATGTGGGTGCTAGGAACTGAACTCCTGTCTTTGAAAGAGCAATAAGTGCTCTTAACCACTGAGTCATCTGTCCAGTCCTAAAAACCCATTTTAACTGTTCAGTGTACTAAGTGTTAAGTGTATTTGTATTTACCCGGACTACAAAATGTTTTCATCTTATAAGTTTGAAATTACACATTGAGCAAGCCCTCTTTCTTTTCTTCACCTAGCTCCTAGTAGCCACCATTTTACTTTAACACGTCTGAGAGTTTGACTACTCTACTATTGTTACTGTTTTAAGTTTGTTTTATGTGTATGGATATTTTGCCTGCACGTATATTTGTCCACAACATATAATGTGGTGACCATCAAAGCCAGGGAGAGTATTGGCCACCCTGGAACTGCAGTTACAGAGGGTTGTGACTGCTGTATGGGTGCTGGAAATTGAACCTCAGTTCTCTGCAAGAGCAGCCAGTATTTTTTTGATTTTTCAAGACAGGGTTTCTTTGTGTAGCCCTAGCTGTCCTGAACTCACTCTGTAGGCCAGGCTGGTCTTGAGATCACAGAGATCCACCTGCCTCTGCTTGCCAAGTCTGGGATTAGAGGCGTGCGCCACCACTGTTTGCCTGCCCCCCCCCGCTTTTATTTGTGTTTATTTTTGGGACAAGATCTCACTAAGAAGCGAAGCTCTGGCTGACCTGTCTCAGCTTCTTGAGTACCAAGATTTTCAGGTGTGTGCCACCAGGTCCCTGTTTGAATATTTCCTTTTTTGTGTGCCTGGTTTAGCTCACTTAGCGTGATGTTCTCAAGGTTTGCCCATGCTGTAGCACGCAGAGCTCTCAGAGCTTGCAGGCTGAACGTTTGTTGTTTATGTACACAGTGTTATTTTCTTTCTTGTTTTCTTTTGGTTTCGAGTCAGGGTCTTCTGTATCCCCAGTCTGGCCCCTACTTACTGTATAGCTGAGGATATCCTTGAAGTTCTGTTCCTCTTGCCTCCACTTTCCAGGAGCTAGGAGTACATGTGCCCCTCCTGTGGTCTACATTTTCTCCATTGGTTTCTTTGTTGACAACCTCAGGTTGCTCCTCTCAGATCTTGTGAATGATGCTGTTGGGACCCAGGGGTGCAGAGGAGTCAAGATCCTGTTTCAGCCCTTTAGGTTAAACATGCAGTACGTGGTAGGGGCTGCTGTCGCAGCCCAGTTAGAGTGTTAATAATTAGTGGTGCCACCTGTGGCTTTCCCAGAATCTTCAGTTAGCCACTTCCTGCAGTAACTAAGTAGCAACTGCCTTAGACTGGCTGGTACTGCAGTCCTTCTGGATTTCCGATCAGCTTTGGCTGCCCATGCACTTTGCCGCCTGTCAGCTCCCACGCTCCTTGAGGTGGTCTTGTTTCTCGTCCTTGTTCTGTCTCCCTGTGTACTCATTGTCCTTGCTGTGCTTGTCACACATTGTCCAGAGTGGCAGTGAACAGCATTTTCCTGGGAGTAGCTGTTCGCCTAACAGCCACTGTAGGAGGAGAAGTCTGGGTTTGCTGTGGCTCAGGCTAAGAATTTGGCCTCAGGCTGTATTGAAGTTCAGAGTGCCTCAGTCACTGGCTTTGGCCACATAGCTCCCCACTAGCAAAAGCATGATTTCACTTTGGCACTGTCCAACTTGGCACTTATTTATGTGCCTAATCTCTTTATGGCCACACTTGCCACTGTCTGTGCCTTCTTCTCTCCCCCACACACCAGATCCTCTGCATGTTAGGCAAGCACTCTACCAGTCCTTTTTTTTGAATTTTGTTTTGAAACAGGGTCTTGCTATTGCTTTTGCTGGTCACAAACAACATATTTGCTTTGAACTTGCAGTGCTCTGCCTCAGCCTGGGACCGGGATTCTAGGAGCCTTTCTGTAATTATACCTCCTTCAGTTTGTCTTGCTTTGTCTGTAGTGGTGGTGTTACTGCCCGGATCTTGTACTGGCCCAGCTCTCCCCTTGAGCTTCATCCCTGATCCAGATCAGACTCGTTACTCAATAACGTGGCATTTCGTAACACTGGACATGACACTGGTTGTCATCTTTGTGACATTCCTATGTTTGAATTTGTGTGCCCTTCCCCTTTCAACGGTTTCATTATATGCCTGGCTGACCAAAACTTGCTATGTAGACTAGGCTGGCCTTGAGTTCAGTGACCCGCCTGCGCCTGCCTTCTAAATGTTGGGGGTTAAAGGTGTGTGCCACTGTGCCCTGGTGGCCTTGAAGTCTTGCTTCTTCTGTTTTGCTACCACCACCTTGTTCTATTATAGGTGTGAGTACTTGCCATAGCTCAGACCCTTCTCAACCTTATAGCTGAGGATGGCCTTGAACTTCTATACCTCCCAAGTGCTGAGACTAGGGCCTTATGTATGCTGGGCAAGCGTTGCATCCAGCCATCCTCAGTTCTTCCTTTCTAAAATTTTATGTTATTATTTGTGTGTGTGTGCGCGCTTGAGTGTGTGTTGCGTGTATGCCATGTTGAATGTGTGGAGCTCAGAGGTTGCCTTTTAGGAGCTAGCTCTCTTACCTACCGTGGGATCTAGGGAATGGAATCATGTAGTCAGTGTGTAGCAAACACTGTTGCTTCTGAGCCATCTTTCCAGACTGCACGTTTTTGTCAACTTTTCAAAATCGGCTCAACTTTTCTTCAGTGAGTTTATCAAAACTATAGAAAGAAGGTTATCCCAGTGGTATTGGTGGGCTAGTCAAATGCAGAGTCCTTTGTTGTGTATCTCTGTGCGTGAACATGTGGAGATCAGGGTACAGCCTCAGGGTGCTGCTCATCTTGTGGCTTTGTTTACAGGTTCTCACTCTCTAGACTGGGCTAACCTCGAACTCAGAGCATCTGCCTCCTGAGTTCATCTTTTTTTTTTTTTGGTTTTTCAAGACAGGCTTTCTTTGTGTAGTCCTGGCTGTCCTGGAACTCACTCTGTAAACCAGGCTGGCCTTGAACTCACAGAAATACAGAAATCCACCTGCCTCTGCCTCCCAAGTGCTGGGCTAAAAGGTGTTCACCACCATGCCTGGCTCATCTTGTTTTTTTTACACAGTCTCCACTGGCCTGAAACTTGCTAAATAGACTAGGTTGTTTCCCTTGCCCTGGGATTCCCGGCACTACAGACACCACTGTACTTGGCTACTTTAAAGTTTTTTTTGTTTTTATTGTGGATCCTGGGAGTTGAACTCGGGTCCTCGTTATAAGACAAGAGAATCAGCTGAGCTGTCTCCCTTGCCTCCTGATTTTTTGAAGACAGATCTTACTTTATAGTCCTGACTGGCCTGGGGACTCAGCAGTCCTCCTGCCTCAGTTCCTTGTGCTCTCGTTGCAGGCTCGCCCCTCACACCCCGATACTGCTCAGCACCTTACTGAGGTGCCTAACAGACATTTATAGGTACTGTGGATCCTTTGAACTATTAGACATTTTGAGTAATTCAGGTTTAGTCAGATTTGCAAACTAAACAAACTCACTCTGGTTCATTACCTCTCCAGTTACACACCTGCCCTCCCTATTACAGGGCCGGATTGTGATGCCGCGAGGCTCCCGGGACTTTGGCTGGGATCCCTGCTTTCAGCCTGATGGATACGAGCAAACGTAAGGAACCCACATTTCTTCCCTGGTGCATGGGCTTGGGTGGGACCTTTGCCCGTGCACAGTCATGCGGATGTGGGCAAGGCAAGCTTTGTTCCAGCTGAAGCCATTTCTGCTGGGATGGATACAAGGAATCCAGGTGACCTAGTCCATGGTAGGGCAACACAGGTTTCCCAGGTTCTGCTCTCAAGTCCCTTGGCCATTTTATGTCAGGTGACTCTTATCCTCTGGACCTGCTTGTTAAGGTGTATAACCCTTGTGGTTTTGTGGGATGATACTAGCTCCATCTGGCTGGGAAAATACATTCTTTAGTAGCTCCTGTTCATCATATGAAACCCACACAGCAGCATACATGCTTAGCACTTCACATTAACAGTGCCCTCTTATTTATACATATTTGTACATCGCCATTACTGAATCAGGCTTTCCAGACTGTAACTCCCCCACCTGGCACTTCACGAAGCAGCCCTAGTCAGCCCATCCATGGCTGTCAGGAGTGGCCTCTGATGGCTGTCTGCTTGGGTGGTCACAGAGCCCTTGGAATTTAGCTAGATGAGGAACTGAGTTTACTTTTATTCTGTTTATTTATTTTATGTTAATAGGTGTTTTGCCTGTTTGCACCATTGTGTACCAGATGACTGTATGGCCAGAGGTCAGAAGGGCCGTGGGACTGAGCCACCTCTCCAGCCCCATTTTCATTCAGTAATTAAATTAGCCACGTGTAGCTAGTTCTGAAGCCTAAAGGTGGGGGGAGGGGGGGTGTGACCTCTCACCTCTTTAGCAGCGTCCTCATACGGACAAAACTGGCCTGGCCAGCAGCCTGGCCCCCCAACCCACATTACTGTTTGACCTGACAGGCTCCATTGCTTCCTATCAAACACCTACTTTATTCCTGTCCCCCAGCTTCCCTTAAGAACTTAGGGACACATTAGAGCAGATTCAGCTTCTCTCCAAGCCCATTACTGTGGGTTTCTATCTTACAGAAGAATTTAAAACTGTCTGGTATAATGGGCTGAGGAGCTGGTAGCCTATTGCCTGATTTTCTGGCTTTTTTGGAGTGGAAGGCCATTTGCTTAGGCTCAAACATGGAGTACTGGGGCCTGTCTGCCCCTTGCCTTTGCACAGGTTCTCGATATTTTTACCTACAGGGACTCCCCACCCCAAACAGAATCACTGGACTTTGGGCTCCAGGATGACAGTGGGGTGCCCATCCTCCTTGTATCTGGGTTCCCTCTTTTCTGAGCTACTTCTCTTTGCCTCTTAGGTATGCAGAGATGCCAAAGGCTGAGAAAAACACCATTTCTCATCGGTTCCGGGCCCTGCTCAAGCTACAAGAGTACTTCAGCGTGACTGCTGGGGCTGGTGGCCAGTAAAGCCACGGGGATGAGCACTAGTGTAGAATTCCCCAGGGGCAGGCACTCCTGGCAGGTGTTTCTCTGGGTTTCCCTTTGCGAGGGGATCCAGGCAGCTTCAGCAGCCAGGTCTGGAAGAGCAGTTTGCTCTGCATAGGGGAACTCTGGGCCAGTTGTTACTAAACTCTTGCCCTTTGGGATTCATGAGTTTCTTTTGGCCCGGCATAGTGGTGTTGTACACCTTTAGTCCCAGAATGTGGGAGGCAGAGGCAGACAGATCTTTGTGAGTTC
>LOJH01035767.1:12960-26256 GCA_001685095.1 Ellobius talpinus | reverse complement strand
TAATATTCTGATATGAAGTCTTAATCTTTAAGTTATATAGGTATTAAGTGTTATTGGTCAACAGTCATTCATGTTAGTTATATTTTTAATCAGACAAATCAGGTTCTTTAGATACATAGAAATTATATTCTGCATAGATAGGTAATCTTCAACCATTTCAAAGATATGTAGAATATGACATTTAAATAACTTAGGGTTCTGTTGACTCTATTGATGTGAAACACAATTGCCCTGGCAGTACCTATCTATTCCCGAGAGAGTGTTAAACACCAAAGACACTCCACTTGGAGCTTGTTTTCTTCTTGGCACATCTGGCCTTTGGGCAAGGAACTGCCCATGCTTGACCACTGACAAAATGCATGGTGTCTGTACTGGACAAGTAGGATACAAAAAAAAAGACTGCCAAACCTTTCCAAGACATGGTAAGATGGTTTTAAAAAATTTCTCTGCCTCTAAAAATGGTCTGTCAGTTACTCTAGACCTTAGCTAAAATTGGTTACTTCAACATTGCAAATGAGACATAGGGTGATTGCTCGGGTAGCCAGTTGTCTCTGTTATCTACTACATATTTTGAAACCTGCTTGATTGCACTTTCTGCCTACTCAAGTAATATTATCTCCCTTCTCAGGCCCTCAAAGGGCTGAAGATTAGATAGTCATAGTTACTTTCCTCTTATGGTTTAGCCAAGCTATTTCTAATACAAGACCTAGACTCCATAAGATAAAATAATTATTAAATCATTAAGCATATGTTCCTTGCTTAATATTGTTTCTGCGGCTTGTAATTCTAAGTTTCATACTTGATTTCTGTTCTTATTGTATATAGCTTTGTATTGGGTTTAAAACTCTCTTATTTAGACAAAAGGGGGAGGTGATGGGGAACATCCTTCAACCAATGGTCTTTGAGAGGCTGGACCAGGTGGGGCATGGCTTTGGGTACTAAAAAGCTGCTGTCCTGCCTGCTTGCCCCTCTTCTTCCTGCGTACCACACCTGGATGTTAGACCCCGTTCCTATTTCTTCATTGTGATCTGTAGTTTCTCTTTTAATAAAGAAAAACCTTAGTATATTCTCTTCGGAGCTAGTGTGGGATTGTTTGATTCACATTTCTCCCATCTGATGCATTCTGCTTCAAGAAATAGAAATCATCCATTGTATATAACGCATATCAGATCCCATACAGGTCTGCCAGGCCCTCTAGCACAAGGCAGTGATGAAATTGATCAGTTATTAATAGGAAATGTGCTAGAAACCTCAGAATTTCATAAGAAATACAATGTTAATAGCAAAGGTTTGAAGAAAGATTTTTCCCATCACTTGGCAACAAGCCAAGAAAATTATAAGGAAATGTCCTACTTGTTCTTTATATAACCAAATTCTATTACCTGCAAGAAGTAACCCAAATGGTACTCAAAGAAATGAAATTTGGCAAATCAATGTGTTTTATTTTGCAGAGTTTGGAAAAGTAAAGTATGCACACCATACCATAGAAACATATTCAGGAACTCAATGGGCAACTGCTTTAAATTCTGAAAGGTGGATTTTGTAATTACACATTTATTTATAGGGATACCTATACAAATTAAGGTTGACAATGCTCTAGCATATGTCTCTAGTAAAATTAAACAGTTTTTTTCATATTACAACATAAAGCATATTACAGGCATACCACTGAATTCTACAGGACAAGCAGTCATAGAGAAATGTAATCATACTTTAAAAGAAATGCTTAATAAATAGAAAGGGCTAATAATAGATTATACAGTGGTTTATTAACTTTAAGTTTTTAAAATGTTAATGAAAAAGTAACAACAGTTGTGGAAAGACACTAGATAGCAGAAAAAACTGCCGAATTAAATCAGCCTATATACTTTAAGAATGTGTTGACCTCAGAATGGAAACCAGGATGTGTGTTACATGAGGAAGAGGTTTTGCTTTTGTTTCCAGAGGAGAAGAAAAGCTATGGATATCATCAAATTTGATAAAGATTAGATTCAAGCAGGAGAGACTTCTTGAATAGGAGAGGTGATTGTTCATAAAACAGCTTGATCATTCAGTACAAACTAACTTATAATGACCAACAAATGTCTTTCATTTGATCAGGTATGAATGATAATTTACCAAAGACACAATTGTCTTACTGGCATGAAAGGAAAAAAGGGCTTTCTTAAACCATATCTTAATTTCATATTAGAATGTTAGACTGTAGATTGTTATGTGGCCCACACCATGTTGGACATCACCTTTTGAGTTTCCATCTTAAATAAAAAAGATATTTTTGTTGCTTGTCAGTAAACACGCAGTCAAGAGATTTAAAGTGTTTTAAGTAAAGTCAAAGGGTTACTACGGTTGAAGCTGATTTTCTAAATATCTAAGAGTTAGAATGACTGGGAGCTCAGAAAAAAACATTTGAGCAGGGCAATGTTAGCCTATGCCTTTAATCACAGTAAAGATAGACAAATCTCTCTAATAAGTTGGTTGTTTTCTAAATTCTAGCATTACAGTAAAAAAGGTGGTGGTGGTGGTGCACATCACTAATCCCATCATCTAGAGACAAAATTCAGATACAGCCCCTAATTGGTATGTTCGCATATTAGAGGAATCACATACCATAATTACAAACTATTACAAAACCCTCTCCAGGGTTACTAGAAAGATAGGCTATGATTCAGAATGACTGTCCTTTGTGATCTAAAAATAAATACACTTTAACCTTAACTTTATATATATGAATAGAAAGGGGAATCATGGGTATATCTATCCACACATACCAAGGTACATTTAATTTCAAAGTTAAAAAATAAGCAAATAAAAATAAAACTTTTAATTAAAAGAAAATACTTTTTCTGTTGCCAATTTTTTTTTTACTTAACAAAGATAGCCTGCCAAAAAGGGAACTCCCTAAAGCTAGGGTTGGGACAGGGCTTTTTGTCTTTCCTGGAGAATAAAAGCATCTAACTAAGTAATGTGAAGACCTCTGAAGAAGTACATCTGAAGAAGTACAAATCATCTAGAGAAAAATATCCCAAGAAAAAGAGTAAATTGGTCTAATGGTATAGCATACCTCCAACAGGGTAGAATTTCATAAATCTTCCCAAATGCTTGTTTTTGTTGCTTTCCACAAACATAAAAGGCAAATGGTCTTTTTGTGGTCCCAATTCAATTAGTAATCAAAGCTGGCTTTGGAGTTGGAGCATGGCTCTTTTTTTCTCTAAACTCATGCATGCTTGTTAAAGGAAAATCCAAAATCTCTGTTCCAGAGTCACCTGGTCTGGGACAGAAGAAAACCAAAATTAAGAGACTATTCTATTGTCACTAATCTCATAAATGACTCTTTGAAATTTTTCTTAAGGTATATTCTCTCAAAATCTCTAAGATTATTATGTATATATAAATTTTCTGTCACGATATTAATGGTTATATAAAGTTCTAGAAATAAGCTTCATCTATCTTTCTGTATACGTTTTCAGGTTTGAGTCTGAAGCAGGTAACTAGAAACTAAGTTTGTATACCCCAGGTGTATTTAATAGATTGCGGATGTACCAATGCTCCAATGCTGCAGAACCTTGGGTTATTGTCCAGCCAGCCAGCTATCTCTTGTTATTTCTACAGTTTTGGAAGTTGCTTTCTGTTTACTCAAGTAATATTTTAACGTTCTCAGGTCTCTGATAGGGTTGAAGACTAGATAGTTATAGTTTTACAGTTTTCTTTGCTACCAAATCCAAAAAAGAAACTTACAAAAAATATGTAAAGTTTATAAATGTTGAGAGATATAAAAGCTTAAGTTGTTTATCTAAGAAAATGTTTTAAGGTTTAAAAAGTTATTTCTAGGTTGGTAATACAAATTATGATAGGAAGTGATTTAGGTACAAAACTTTGGATTCACCAAGATAGGACAGATAATAGAGTACTTTCTCCAAAGTTGCCAAATACAAATGGACTGGACACTGTGAGTGTAATTTTACCTGATAATTGTTTTTATTGTACATAGTTTTGCTGTGTAAGAGTTAAAATCTTTCCTTTTTATTTAGACAAAAAGAGGAAAATGTTGCAGGATATTCAATCACATTGTGAACTCCGAGACTATTTTAATTAAATATAATCAGTCTTGGGTCAGGAAGTGGAGCATGCAACCAGCTGATAGAAAGTAGTAATAAAGAGTTAGAGGGAGCCCTGAAGTTGGAGAGAGAGGTGCGCAGAAGTAGTGGGGTGAGACTGACTGTGGCAGTCTTTTCTGTTTGGGGCGGTGGAAGGACACTCCAGCCACAGAGGAAGGTCAGCTGGTTGCCTCTCAGCCTCTCTGAGCTAGCAAGTTTTCACTCCAGCATCTGACTCCTGAGTCTTTATTGGTAAATAGAATGATAGAGATTTAGTTACAGACTGTATTTGGCTGCAGTGGCAAGAGGTGGTTCCAGCTGGGTCTTCTGCAGGGCTTCTGTCTGCGGGTGAGCTGTGGGCAGTGATGGTGTAGCTGAAACAGCAGCAGAGTCAGGTGCACCCCTCTTTTCATTTGTTCTCAGGGTCCAGAAAAGCCTGAGGTAGACTTAGAAACGTAGGCAGCAAAGATGACTGATAACACGAGGGGAAGCTTCTGATAAGGGCTCCATATACCAAACCTCCTGATAGCCACCACTTCCAGACTGGGGGGAACTGACCTTTACTGTCCTATAAATTTCCAAGTCCCCTGCATTTAGTCTCTACTCCCTCAGAGAGACTGTGGCCCTTTTGTTCTCCTGATTAAAGCACATCTCTGCTTCTGGAGAGGCCTGTCTTCTTTCTATTATTTCTGTCTCCTCGGTCAATCCCAACCTAACAGTTTTAGATAGGTGTAATGGAGCACACCCTTAATTCCAGCACTCAGGAGTCAGAGGCAGGTGGACTTTTATAAATTCCAACATTCAGAACTAGGGCTGAGGATGTAGTTCACTGTAGAGGGTGTGCTTGGAATGTATGAAGCTCCAGATTTCACCCCTAACTCCATCAAACAAATATCAGAATAAAATGCAGTGTTACTCAGCAATTCAAAACCTAGGGTACAAAAACATCCACGAATATTCACAAACAACATTATTTATAATAGCCAAAAAGCAAAAACAAGGGTTAGAGAGATGGCTCAGTGGTTAAGAGCACTGGCTATCTTCCAAAGGACCTGGGTTCAATTCCCAGAATCTATGTGGCAGCTCACAACCATCCTAACTGGTTTCAGAGGATCCAACTCCCCCTTTCTGGCCTCCTTCAGCACCAGGCATACACATGATGAAGACATACATGTAGGCAAAACATCCATACACATAACATAAAAAACTAATAGTCAATTTTAAAACCCTGTATGGCCATACACAGATAAGCAACAGGCTCCAACAGATTACCCAACCATGAAAATAAATAAAACATCCACTCATGCAAGCCACACAGAAGAGGCCACATATTTTATAATCCCATTTATATAAACACACAAGAATACAAACTTAGAACAGAAAGGGGGTAGGGCGGGAAATGGAGGACAATGATGTCTAGAAACTGGGTGCTAATGAGAACTGACTGCTATTTGAGACTATAAGATGCTCTAGAATTCAACAGTGATGACAGTACAGTTTTGTGGATAAAGAGCTACCAAAGCACACATTTTAAAAGAGTTTTACATCGGGTGGTGATGGCACCCACCTTTAATCACAGAATTTGGGAGGCAGAGGCAGGCGGATCTCTTGAGATCGAGGCCAGCTTGGTCTACAGAGTGAGTTCCAGGACAACCAGAGTTACACAGAGAAACCCATGCTTCGAAAAAAAAAGATTTTACAATACGTTTTTCGAGGTAGGATTTCTCTGTGTAGCTTTGTAGCCTATCTTGGAACTTGCTCTGTAGATCTCGAACTCACAGAGATCTGCCTGCCTCTGCCTCCCAAGTGCTGGGATTAAAGGCATGCGCCACCACCGCCCGCCTCTTCAATTATATCTCTAAGAAAATTTTTTAACTTCTCTCCAGTTCTATTCCTTCAAATGTTTCCTGTGTGATTTTAGTGCCTAGATCACAATCTGATCAAATGCTCAGCTCAGAAACCTACCAATTCTAACCATCCGGTCACGACAAGTCTATCACGTAATCTGTCTCCATTCTCCTTACTCCGCACCTTTCCGACTCCCGGCTTAAGGTGCTGCCTCTTTCACCCCGTTCACAATCTTCAGCGACTAACGAGGACCTCCACCTCCGGATGAAGCTGAAACCCTTCACATGACTTCACCGGGGCGTCTCAAGACTGCGCTGCACTAGCAGGCACTCTGCCTGCACCTGGCGCTTCTCCACCTGCGCGCCCCATAAGCGGATGTCACCGCACTCTGTTTTTTACTTTTTTAAGATCTATCTATTTACGTACTTTATGTGCATGAGTGTTTTGTCTGCATGTGCATTTGCATACCAGAAGAGGGCATAGGATCCCATGGGACTACAGTTATAGATGGTTGCGAGCCACCATGCGGATACTGGGAATTGAACTCAAGACCTCCTGTATAGCAGCTCGAAACCCTTGAGCCATCCCTCCGGCCCCGCCACCGCACTTCTTTAAACACGACAGTCACTACCCTCAACCGGAGGCTCCACGGCACTTAACATAATTCACGCAGCGCGCTGTCACCGTGCAGCCAGCAAGAAGCCACCCCCGGCTGGCCCCGCCTCGCGCTATCCGGAAACGTTCGCAGCCGCACAGGAATACCGGAAAAGGACCCTCGCTCGCTCTTCAAACCCCACGCCACATACATATGCTCTTGCGCACGCGCAGGCTCTGCGCCTGCGCACTAGTCCTTCTCCGCTCGCAAGCCTCAGCGCGCAGGCGCAGTCCGACGGCTCTCGGTTGAGAAGGTGCGGCTGCTGCGCGGGAGGTAGGAAGAGCCGGGCATCGGGCTGGTGACCCGGTGGGGCTGTGGGGACTGTCAGTTCCCGCGGTTTCCCCTCTCGTGCGAGGCCGGTCGGCGTCTGTCTCGTCCGTCGGCGCCCCGGGCCACTGAGTGGCAGGAGCTGTGCTCGGTAGACAGGGGCAGCGCCCCGGAGGGAGGTGGGGACAGTGCTATGGCCACCGGACAGCCCAGCGCTCCGAACGGTCTCTCTGGCTTTAGGACCGCCAGGGCGTTTTCCCAGGCAGTCCCTCACTTGGGTCTCCAGTAGAGGTACGCGGGGAGGCTCCGCCCCGCCCCCATCCATTCATTCCCTGGTCGCCTGTAGGGAGCTGGCAGGCAGGTAGGGTGCCCAGGAGGCGGAGTGCTCTGCCCTCTGGAAGCTGGCAGCCTGGTGGGGTCCGTTATGTCGTTTAGTAGATATTGGTGGAGCACCTACCGGAGAGGGACGTCTTATCACTCGGTTGTCAGCGGAGATATGGGGACTCAACACTGATGAAATGTGAATTATACATATCTAGCATGATAAAATTCAGTTTGCTTTTGCCTGATGTCCCAGGCCCTTGTGCCTAAGCTCTCTCTCCCTGCAAACCTTTACCTCTCCCATTGCTCTTCACTCCCACTGTATCAAACTCTTTGTAGTTCGTGAATTCAACAGATAGTTGCGTACCCGACAAGCCACAGAAATTATAAAGTAAATAAAATCTGTATCTAACTGAGGTGTTGAACTTCATTAACAGATAATTCAGTGAATAAAAACGTAGGATCGTAGGACCTGAACTGCACTGCCTAGAATCTCTGCCCTGCCGCTTCAAAACTGTTCCTCACTTTGCTTGTGCCTGATTCCTCGTTCTAAAGAAAAGATGACGGTAGATTGTATTACATAGGATTGCTGTAAGGATTAAATGAGTTAAATTTAAACAGCACTTGGTGTAGTGTCTGGCATACAAGCATTCGATAAGTGTTATGCACTGCAAGTGATTATAAGCCTTGACAGATGTCTCTGTGACAACCATGTATGACAGTACAGAATGAGG
Organism: Ellobius talpinus; assembly: GCA_001685095.1. Lineage (NCBI taxonomy): Eukaryota > Metazoa > Chordata > Mammalia > Rodentia > Cricetidae > Ellobius > Ellobius talpinus. Next base: position 18,337 of record LOJH01035767.1, on the reverse strand, counting down.
AGGGGCTCAGGGCCCATTGAAGGAATAAGGGAAACCCCTAAGATTATTGCATTACTAGATTTGGAATGAATAGATTTCTGCCGTTGGGTTATTTAGGTGGGGTGTGTGTATGTATGTGTGTCACGTGTGCAACCAAGGTCAGATGAGAATGTTGGGTGTACCGCTCTATCACTGTAAGCCTTTTCCCTTCAAGACAGGGTTTCTCACTGAAACCTGGAGCTTGGAATTTTCCAGTGGGCTGGCTAACCATCAAGTTTTGGCAATCCTCCTGTCTCCATCTCCGCTACCCTCTACCCAGCACTGGCTTTCTGACATGGGTCCTGGATAGTTAAACTTGGGTCCCATGCCTGTGCAGGAAACACACTTACCCACTGAACCAGCTCTCCAAATCTAGATTATTCAGTCTTGATTTCTGAACCCCAGTGCACTGTGTGCCCCAGAAAACACTCTTGCCCACTGGTCCAACCTTTGGATGCAGGCAGTGTAGCGAGCCCCTGTGGACTAAGGACAGAAAAGAGTGGCCTTTTTGCTCTCCTGGGTATCCTTTATCTCGTTATTCCAGTCATTTTGCAACATTTGGTGACAGCCTCATCATCTGAGAAAACAATAGCTGGAGGTCTGAGACCACCACAGGGAGATGAGCTCCCTGTAATGGGGGACATTTATTTAGTGACAGCTGGCCTTTATGTTTTTTTTCCAAATTTCAATAAAAAACACACTCCCAAGATATACATTTTTTTTCCTGCCTGGAGACTTTGTATTGGCAGGCTTCTAGGTGTGCATTCGTGTGTGTGTGTGTGTGTCATGTGCTCTGTGCTGGGTCATACTGTGGGACTTCTATCCAGGCTGTGCCTTGGAGATTTTCCCCATACCCTACATGCTCTTGTACCTTCCTGGAAGAAATGACATAAAATGGCAATAGCTGTCTAATTATACTTAGATGCTTTTGGTTTTCCACAGATATGAAATTAAATGAACCCATACCCTTTATCACCATGGAGATCGTGGAGAATCAGTTCATATGTGCTCTTTCTCAGAGGCAGCAGTTGGACAGCAACATACTCTCTCCCTTGTAAACATTAACAGGGAATTTTAAAAACATGTTTAACTATGGGTTCAAATTGAAGAATGATATTTAAGTCATTATGGAGAGGAAAGCAGTTGTGCAAAGTCTCCAAGTAAATCAGAGAGAAGAGGAGCCCTAGTGTGGTAAGACCGAAGCAGGCTTATTTATGAGTGTCTCCTCTGTGGACATGTTTCCAGATCGCTCTTCACTCCCCTAAAGACAAACCTGAAAACCTCAAAACGGGTCGAACGATGGATGAGTCAGATGACGATTTCAAAGAACTCTGTGCCAGCTTTTTCCAAAGGGTGAGAAAAAATGCAACCAAAGATGTGTCAGGAGAAAGGAAGAAGCCGAAGGCCGCCGGTAGCTCTCAGGAGAGAGGCACACTGAAAGAAACCAGTCAAGCTGCCGCCAGGAGCAAAAGCCTTCAAGGCCCTTCAGAGAAGAAACCTCCATCAGGCAGCCAGGCCTCTAGGACTAAAAAGCAAGGGGCACCCAAATCCCAAGAAGGGGACCCAGCTCTCCCTGTGCATGGAAAGGGCGGTGTCCTTGCTCCTGCCCCACAGCCTGTGTTGTGTGAGAAAGCACAGAGCATTCAGACAGGTAACCAGCAGGGCCACTGAGACCCACTGCCAGATCTGGTTCTTGAGAGCAAACCACATGATGTGTGCTCCTGTAAACCGAGGCTCAGAAAACTTGCTGTAAAAGGCCAGGTGGTGTATACCTCTAATCCCAGCATTCAGGAGGCAGGGGCTGAGTGAGGCCAGCCTGGTCTACATACTGAATTCTGGGACAGCCATGGCTATATAAAGAGATCCTATCTCAAGCAAAACAAAAAGTCAGAGAATAAATGCTTTGTTTTTACAGATCATATAGGTTTGTGCAATGACTACAGTTGGCTCTTTTTGTTTATGGGTTCACCCTCTGTCACATGGTCAGCATTTGAGGAAAGAAATAGTCTGTGCTTAATATGTCTTTTTTCCTCTTTTTTTGTTTGTCTTTATTCCCTAGCAATACAATGTAGTGACTATTTGCACAGCATTTACTGTGTAGTGGGTGTTATATTAATCTGTAGCTGAATTAAAGCACAATAGGTGTACACAGGTTAAATGCAGATAGTGTACTTTGTTTTTGTCTTTATGGGTTTTTCGGTTTTTTGGGGTTTTTTTTGGTTTTTTGTTTGTTTGTTTTTGGTTTTTTGAGACAGGGTTTCTCTGTGTAATAGCCCTGGCCCACCCTAGAACTAGCTCTGTAGACCAGGCTGGCCTTGAACTCACAGAGATCCTCCTGTCTCTGTGACCTGAGTGCTGGGATTAAAGGCGTGCATACTTCGTAGAAAGGACTGGAAATCCATAGGGATTCCTAGACTGATCTCCCCTAGGCACAGGCCAACTGTTCTTAATGACTGCTGTAGTGCGAGACCAGCTATTGATGATGTGGACATGAACGGGTATGGCCTTGTAATAGTATAAAACAAGGCTAGCCCTGGGACCACAATTTGTGTGGCCCTTTGTGAGTTTTCTGTGAGTATGTTTAGGAGCTCTGTGCTCCATTTGCCGTAGATGTTTATGAAGTTGACAGTAGTCATGTCAGCCTAAAAATAATCGTGCCTTTTGTATTTTCGTGAATTAATTCTAAGATAGGTAGGTTGGGATGGGTCAGCCAATTTGGTTAGGCTGGGGAGGCTTTCAGAGGGTGCACTACAGGTTCAGGTTCCCTGCCCTGTCACCCTTGGCATCCTCAGCCGTGTGCTTGATATAACTACCCTCTTCACACAGAACTGAAACCAGCCTTGCATATGTGCTGTGTTCTTCAGGCTTCTGATTTCTGTTTCTCATTCCCTCACCTTCTCTTCTGTGTCCTCAAGAACATTTTTCTAGCGTGGGTGCAGAGTCTTTCAGCAGTGGTGATAAAGTCTGAGCCACTGGAGACCGCTGAAGGCCTGTGGAAAGCTGCCCAGGTACTCTGGGCACTCGTACTCCCTTTGTGCAGCTGGTGAAAGCGCCACGTGATTTGCATCTACATACGTGTGAAACTGGCTCGTAGCTTTGGGGGTTCCTGAATCCCCACAGAAGGCCGTAGATGAATCTCAAGTTAAGGAATTGGCCTAGAAAGAGACAAACACTTGTCATTAGTATTTCTTTAATAAGAGCTTTATTGAGGTATTACTCATATTCCATAATTTTACTCTTAAAGTGTACAGCTTAGTGCTTTTGTACATTCAGAGTGTGCAACCACCACTACTACTACCTAGCTTGAGAGTATTTGCATCACCCCCAATGAACCCCGAGCTCATCAGCAGTCACTGGGCCCAGTCTCCTGCCACTGCTGGGTCTCTTGCCACAGTTCTCTGAGCAGCTCCTACTCCCGCGAGTCAGGTGAACTGAACTGGCTGGTAAAGGCGTTTTGGATTTGAGTCTGACCTGAAGGGCAAATGCTGTGCATATTTTCCTTCTGCCAGAGAGTGCTCCCAATGGCGGCTCCCAGCCCCTTCCGTCCTGCTTCACCACGACTGCTGTGCCAAGTCCCTCCAAACCCAGAGCCTCGGAGCTGGTTCTCCAACGGATGAAGCAGTTCAAGAGAGCAGACCCTGAGCGCTTGCGGCATGCTTCAGAAGAATCCTCCCTAAAGACCACACTGGAAGAAAATGTCCCAAGGAGCTCTCAAGCGGAGATGGTGGCAGAAAACGGTATGGTGAGCGTGTTCTGCTTTCTAAGACAAGACTGTAAGAAAGGGAGGCAGAAGGAGCCTGTTGGCTTCATTTCTGTATACAGGTTCCCTGTCTGATGTTTATCTCACCCCTCATTGGAGCTAGCCAAAGAACGAATGTCCTTGTAAAAACTATTTATTACTTTTAATTATGCGTATGTTTGTGTCTGTGTGGGGGTATGTACGCGGGAGTGCAGTATCTGTGGAGGTCAGAAGTGTAGGCGGAGTTTTCCTGTGCAGGCAGCTGCTCCCCAATAACCACTCAGAAACTTAATATTAATTGCAAATGCTCGGCCGATAACTGAGACTTGTTACTAGTTAACTCTTACATTTAAATTAATCCATATTTCTTATCTATGCTTTGCCACATGACTTGGTTTCATTTCTCAGTATGGCACACCCATCTTGCTTCTCTTTGTGTCTACTGGCGACTCCCCAGCTTCACCCTTCTTCCCAGCATTCTCAGTTGGCTCTCCCACCTAACCTTATCCTGTTCCGCTATTGACCAGTCAGCTTCTTTATTAAACCACTCCAAGTGACAAATCTCCACAGTGTATAAAAGGATTACTCTACAGCACAGAAGAAGAGTATGTTGGATCCCCTGGAGCTGGAGTTGCAGGCAGTTGTAAGCTGTCTGACATGGATACTAGGCAGCAAACTCTGGTCCTCTGCAAGAGCACTATGCACCCATCACCTCTGAACTCTCTCTTTAGCTCCTAGTGTCTCACATGGTCTCACTCCCTCTTTTCCTTCCTCCCTTGTCATTCCCATTCCCCTCCTTTTATTATGAAATTATTCTTTTACAGGAAGGTTTTTTTAAATTCTTTTTTTAACCACATTAGGGGCTGAGGAAATGGCTCAGTGTGTAAAATGTAAACACAAGGACCTAAATTCAAATTTCTGTGCAAGCACAAGGACTTCAAATCAAATCCCCAGCATCTATGGCTGGGTGTGGTGGTGTACACTATTCCCTAACACTGGAGAGACAGACAGGCTGATCCCTGGAAAGGTAGAAAGCAATAGAAGAAGACACCTAACGTTGGCTCTGGCCTCCATGCGTGCACACACACACAATCAAAACAAAGCCAGGTGGTGGTGATTCACGCCTTTAATCCCAACACTCAGAAGGCAGGCGGATCTCTGTGAATTCCAGGCCAACCTGCTCTACAAAGTAAGTTCCAGGACAGCCAGTACTTTCACAGAGAAACCCTATCTCAAAAAACCAAAAGAAAAAAAATCAAAATAACAAAAACCTAAAGAAATCTTCCTTTATGCCAATACTCAACCTTCCTAGCATTGTGACCCTTTAATGCAGTTCCTCATGTTGTGTTGACCTCAACCATAAAATTATTTTATTTCTATTTTTATAATTAATATTACTACTGTTATGAATTGTAAAGTAAATATATGATCTGCAACCCTAAGGGGTCACAACCCCCAGGTTGAGAAAGGTAGCTTCATGCACTCTACCTAGATTTAATGCTTGTAACATTTAGCCACAAACGTACTTTTTTGTTTTTCACATCATTTTTTGGTGTCTTGAGACATGGTTTTTCTGTGTAACAGTCCTGGCTGTCCTGGAACTCACTCTGTAGACCAGGC
>LOJH01035767.1:0-12533 GCA_001685095.1 Ellobius talpinus | reverse complement strand
TGATGTTAGTGATGGTGTGACATCATTGACACACCACCTTGAGATGCTCCTGCCATATGTATTGTGTCTGTACTTACCAGTGATGTTAGTGATGGTGTGACATCATTGACACACCACCTTGAGATGCTCCTGCCGTATATATTGTGTCTGTACTTACCAGTGATGTTAGTGATGGCGTGACGTCATTGACACACCACCTTGAGATTTTCTCGCATAAGCACAATACCATCATTTTACCTAAATTCATAATAGTTCCCTAGTTGTCCAAGCTATCTTTTGTAGCTTGTTTTTTTTCTGAACAAAGTTCACATACTGTGTATTGCTTTAGCTCCAATAGTCTTTTTGAGGTGGGATTCAGACAAGATTTTGCTAAGTAGCTCTAGAATTCACTATGTAAAGCAAGCTGGCCTTGAACTCAGGGTTTATCCTTATACCTCTAACCCCATTAGTATTATAGGCTTGAGTGTCATACCCAGCTCTGAATAAAATCTTTTTAGTTCACATTGTAGAATAGTTCCCAATTTTTTTTACATTAGCTTTTGAAAAGTCTAGACTAATTAATTGGCTCATAATTTGCCACATTTGGGTTTGCTTGATTATTTGTTTATGCATCATTTCATCTCTTCCCCTGTCTCTTGTATTTTAGGTATACTGTGAGTGAGTCAGAGGTCTGACCAGCTCTGGGTTAAACAGCTTGGCCTCCACTTTTCAAAGGGGCTGTGAACTCTGTGTTCCTAGAGGCTCATACTGTCAGGTGATCCTCTAAGCAGCATGGCTTTTTATCTCTGCTGAATATGTACAGAAGGTTTAGGTAAAAGGCTCACTGGATAGAGTACTTGCCATATAAGCATGAGGACCAGAGTTGGATCCTCAGCACCCACATCAAAGCTGAGCACATATGGTACCCCCCTGAAATCCCAGGCCTTGGGAGACCAATACAGGACGTCACTGGGGCCAACTAGACAGCTAGACTAGCTGAACTGATGAGCCCAGGTATAGAAAAAATCCTGCTGCAATAAGTTAAGAATGATCAAGTGACCAATATCAACTTTTGGCCTACACACATGTACAAATACACACATAAACATACACACATGTGCACATGCTTATGTGCTTGCTCTAAAGAAAAGGAGTAGCCAGAAACACTACTGGAGGATCCATAGCTAATAACAGTGGGGTCTCTGGGTGCTGTATTTGCTGTCTTTACTTTGAGAACAGGATTCTCAGCCTGCAATGATTGGACATCTTGTTGGGTCTTTAGTCCTTATGGCATGTGGTGGCAGAAAGTAATATACACCATCCCTCTGTTTAGGAAAAAGAGGAACTGGGTTGGGGCTGTACTTCAGTGGTACAGTTTATTATATGTGAAGTTCTGGGTTTGATCTCTAATACCACAAAAGAAATAAGGCACCAAAATGAAGCTGTGCTGTTTTTGAACTCGTGGCAAGAGTGGTAGATGGAAGTAATGGTCATGACCTGGCAGAGCTCATATTCTGTGAGATACCACATGTAAGCAGAGACTGCTGTTTCATTCCCGGCCTCCCAGACTGAATAATCACACAAAAACTATGTTAGTTACAACACTTTGGCCAACAGCTCAGACATCTTTCTAGCTATCTCTTATATCTTAAATTAACCCATTTTTATTAATCTGTGTATCGCCATGAGGCTGTGATTTACCAGCAAAGGTTCTTGGTGTCTTTCTCCTTCGGCAGCTATGTGATGCCAAAGCATGCATTTTAACAAGCTTCAGGTAATCTGCATGCATGCTGAAGTATGGAAAGAGTTGTTCCAAGAGTCCCCCGCCCAGTGCCCACTCTCCCTAGGCTGCGCCTCTGTAAACAGGCTTGCAGAGTGGTGCTAGGTTTTAGGTTCTTGTTCTTTGCCTAGTGCCCATGATACTCGAGGTGTAGATAAGACAAAGGGGTAAAGGTCACGGTGCCTGTCTGTTCTCATGGATCTGGATGCTTGCCCACTCCACAGAATCTAAGACCAGGCCCCATGCCACAGACAGCGATGCTGCTATGGCCCTGGCCTTACAGCAGGAGTTCAGAAAGGAGGAAGTATCTTCACGTCATGACAGCTTGGAGGAGAAGGGGTTGTTCTTCTGCCAAATGTGTCAGAAAAACCTCTCCGCGATGAATGTGACCCGGAGGGAGCAACATGTGAACAGGTAGGAGCAGCAAGGGCCCAATTCCAGGACATCTGATAGCATCAGTGGGAGTGTTGACACCTTTCATGAGGACAGCACCTCAGTTTCATTAATGTACCCCTTTTCCTAAGCACCCGCTGAGATACAAGCCCCATGCTGTCTTTCATCCACTTGAAGGGCACAAGTCCTTGGCTTTTGTGCACATGTCGCCTCCGTCCTCCCCCTTGGAAGTCACTGTGCTGCCCCCTCATTCTTCTAACAGCTGCTTCCTGTGCACTCACGTGTGTGGAACCCACAGTGTCTGTCCTGTGTCCACCCTGCACTTATCCATGTTTGCAGAGCTCATCTCTGTGTCAGAGTGTTGCCCTCCAGCACCACTCTGTCTATGGCTGAACAGTGAGCCGTGGTGTGTGTGGACAGAACACAGTTACTTCATCCATGCCAGACCCTTGGGTTTCCACCTTGTGGCTTTTACAGGAGCACTGCTGTGAACACACGGTTCATGGATTTGTTTGAACACTTGTTTTCATTTCCTTGGGACTTATACTTGGGAGTGAAATTGTTGGATTGTAAGGTAAGTCTCAGTTTCTTCAGGCACCTTTGCTCTCACATATCTAAAGCTCATGTCTGAGGCTGACTTCCAGGAGACAAGCAGCATCAGCTCTGGGGAACATTGAAGTGGATGAAGCATTTGCTGTAGTCCATGTTACTTGAGAGGGTTGTTTTGTATTTACTGACTTCCTGCAGATGCCTTGATGAGGCAGAAAAGGCACTGAGACCTGCTCCACCTCAGATCCCTGATTGCCCAATATGTGGTAAACCATTCCTCACCTCCAAGAGCCGAGTGAGTCACTTGAAGCAGTGTGCAGTGAAGATGGAGGTGGGTCCCCAGCTCCTGCTCCAGGCTGTGAGGCTACAGACCGCTCAGCCCGAGGTGGGCAGCAGCCCTCCAGTACCCAGGTAAGACAGATGAAGGATCCAAATAATGGTCTTTTCACTCCAGTTAGATTTTCCCTGAAAAGCTGCTTACAGTGTTAGGGAGAACCAACTCTCTCCTGGATTCTGGAATGAAACAATTCAGGAAATTGAGCATGGTCAAGAAAGGATTAAGGAGCACAAGGATTTTGCATGCATGTGGAATCACCCATGCAAAGAATTGCTACTGTTCTCTTGATCCTTTCTCCAGTGTTGCCAGTCCCATAATCCTGTAGTGACCACTCCAGAGCTTCTAAGAGTTTGGTATTTGCTTTACTTCCCTGTTTTGGTTGTGCACCATGTTTCTGTCTTATGTAGCTGCATTTCCATACTGTTAATCAGATTGTTCAGCCCTGTCCAGAGTTGACTAGGCAGAACCTCAAGACTATCTGTTATTGTGAGAATCCAATAGAATGGTTTTTGTTCATACTCATCCCACTCTTTCCCCTAGGAATGTATTTTGTGAATTGCACAAATTGATGCTTATGTATTAAAATAGCAGCTGGGAAGCAGTCCTCAGCATGCAGATGCCAGGGATGCAAGCAGCAGAGGATCAGCTCTGTCCCCTGTTCCTGAGCTGAGTACCTCTAAGTTGACCCCCAACTTTACAGACTTTTGTGGGAAGCTGTTTATCCTAGTTATTACCATGCACAAGGGTTATCAGCTGCTGGGCTGGGCCACAGCTGAAATCCCAGTGGGCAGAGGGGGTTCTCCAAGCCAGGGAGTCTACCTACATTTAGTACATCCATACTAGCACTGTAGGGCAGAAAGCCTTGAGGCCTTAGAATCTAATCTGTTGCTTGTATCACAGATTAAACATATGTGCTTTTAAAATACCTCCAAATAGTGAAACTAGATGTACATGGTCCTTCTAGAAGGCTGGTGCTTAGAAAGTTATGGGAATTGAACATCCTCAGGGGACTTTGAACAAAGTTCCTGTGCTGAGACCAAGCCAAGGTATTTGGACTTTGGAATAGTCAGCACTTCATGGCTAGAGCACCATGCTGGTCTGAGTATCTTCTTGCCTTCCTCACTCCTTCCTTGATTTCCCCAAGCCCGAGCCCTGTCTGTGGCACAGGTACAGACAGCATCAGGACTGCTCTTCATGCCTACTTCTTGGCAGCTGGCTGGTGCCCCTCTATCTTGCCTATGGTTAGCTGAGTTAGGAACTGCTTACATATTCCAAGACCATATCTAAGAATCTCTGACTTTCCCTGTCAGTTGAGCTTTTGCAAAAGCCTGAGTTATATCGCCAGCAGCAGGGCAGGCTCTCCAGAGCTGCTCCCTAATGCACCTCCTCCTTGCCCAGCTGCTCGGGCTCACTCAGAAAGTAGATTTTTCTTTCCAGCCAAAGAAGCCTTCACACAAGCCTTCTGTAAGGCAGAGAGGGGTCAGCTCTTAGGGCAGCTGCTTCGTGGCAGCAGAGTCTGGAGGCCTTGGATAGAGATGCTGCTGTCGTCCTCCTGAAGGAGGGACAGGATCTGTGCAACCAGGACTGCCCTGGGAGCATCTGAAGTTTCAGTGGGCAGAACTTGTTTGCTACAGAGAGCCTACTTGGAGCTATAGACCACGAGAGTTTAGCCACATCTAGGTGTTTGGGTACCATTGATGGCCAAGAAAGAGCCTGGGCCTTCCAGTGTATGGACTGTACTAAATTTATAGGTTTGGGTTGAACAAGCTCACAACAAATAAAATCAGCACAGTGAAAGCCCAAGCAATTGTTGGCTCATTGCAATGGGGCAGACACATCCATCTCTTTTGTTTCCTATAAGATTGAAGAGGCCCAGAATCAGAGGCACTTGCTGACCTTTGTCTGTGGTTATCTTTTAACTTCAGCAACCATGTTGGAGGTTTGAAACGGAAAGGAGCCACCATCAAGAAGGAGCCACAGAAGAGGCGGAAGGCCAATAAGCCCAAAGCTCCATCTGAAGATCTGCTGGTGGCCATGGCTCTGTCTCGCTCTGAGATGGAGCAGTGTCCAGTTGTGCCCCCACTCAGACTGGAAAATGCTTTTTCTCAGAAGATACGGCTAGGAGCAGGTACATGTGACTGGGGCAGAGGTCTGGGGAGAGCTTGGTGCCCAGTTGCTGGGTGAGAGTTATGGCAGCTGCTGGGATGAACGGTCAGAGCTACTTCTGACTGAGCCGCTTCTGTTTATCTCTAGAGAAGAAAAGTCGCAGGAAGAAACCGCCAGTGTGTCCCCCGCAGTTGTTAACTCAGGACTTTGAGACCACAAGTAGACAGATTGAGGATCGCGTTGCCCAGCTCCTTTCAGAGGAAGTGGAACTAGCCTGTACCCCGCCACTTCCTGCCAGCAAGATTTTAAAGGAAGAATTGGGGCATGCAGGCTGGCGTCTGCAGCTGCCTGCAGGAAAGCGGAATTTTCTGTGGGAGTGCAGTGCCCTCACAGGAGCCTGGGCTGAGGAGTCTTTCTATATAGCGGGCCTGGTCCCTCCAATGGTGTCCCCACGGCCTCCCAAGGTGAGCCTGCTCCTCATAACACACATGGGTGGGCTTTGGAAAGAGGCGGATAGTCTAGAAATGCAACCAGATACTGGGGCTGGATGAGGAGAAGTCCAGTAGATAGAATGGGGAGGAAGCAGCAGAACATTGGCTATGCCTCATGTCTCTCAGTAGCAACTCGGCAGTGCTTCTGCTGAGAAAAAGGACTTTGGTTCCCTACATTTAGAACATTGCTAGAAAGCTTGTTTAAAATGTGAAGTCCAGGTCCACCCATGTCCAGCTATTAACTCTGAGATAGAGCCTTGGAACCTAGGTCCTGAACACATACTTGAGATGGTTCTGCTGAAGGTGGTCCTGCATTGGTCCAGCCTTGGTCGTGTAAAGGACATGAAGTGGGCTGCCAGTTTCTGCCTACCCTTCTTCTGTACACTTGGAGGCACCAGGTAGACCTGAGCCATGACAAAAGCTGCCAACACTGCAGGTTCCTGGGCTGTGACTGGTCTCCCTTGAGGGCCCTGTCCTATCTGCAACTTTAGATGTAGCTGTGCATGTGTAAGGTGGCTGCAGCAGAACGTGTCGGTGACAATAACCAGTCACTTTCAACTTCCTTTAGGAACATGAAGTGTCACTGGAGCTGCCTAAGCAGCGAGAGCCAAGTACCCAAAGGCCCCCTGCTTCCCACAGCAGCCCTCCCATAAGCCACAGCCCCAAGAGCCAGCTGCTGTCCTCCAGTCAGAGGGAGCACCAAGCTCTTCAGGATCTTGTGGACTTGGCAGAGGAGGGGATGAGCACCAGCCCATGGTCCAGCAGTCTGGGAGCACCCACAGGTGAGATGCTGGGTGGGGTGTGGGGCGGCACTGGCATGTGGGCTGCTGCGAGGCTGTGCTCGTCTCAGCTCAGTGTCTGTCCTCGGACGTGGGTGGGATGCAGAGCAGTCGTGTGTCTCACCATCTTTCCTAAACTCCAGCTGAAGACGGAGCTACTTGGGCCAATCTTGTCTGTTTTACAATCCTACTTCTCTGTCAGGGAGATGGGTAGAAATAATTGGGGGAGGCTTACTTTAAGTGAAGATGTCCTCACATAATGTGTCCAGCCAAGCCTAGGATTGACACTGCCTGCTTGGGAGGTGACATCCCTTTAATGTATAAATCTGTCTCTCAGGGTTGGACTTGGAACCCAACAGTCTTCCACTGACTGGGTTTGTCCTGCCATCTAAGAAGACCCTTCAGAGGAGTGACCACGCCTCCGTAAGTATGAAGACTTCTATGTTGCAAGTTAACCTGTCAGTTCAGCCCTGGCTCTGTGGTCTAGTTCCCAAATAACATACCTTGACAACCCTTGGTGGGGCTGAGTCCCAGGCCTCCTCTCTCCCTCATTGGTCATTGCTCTGCTTGAACACTGTGGGTGTCCTCAGCAGCCAGTTCTCAGAGCCAGCTTTGTTGAGTCAGAGATTATTGGCTCCCTAAGTGACTGCCTCATTCAGGCATCTGTTCTGTATGTTTGGTTTTTAGTGATTTCCTTCATTCATTAAAAACTCACTGTGCCTCTTCTGTATGGATTATGAGGTAGACGCCAACTAACAACCCAGTATATTTTTGTTGGTAATGAATGGCATTGGAAGATGGGTATTTCATAAGGACCTTTTTTCTTTTTTAAAATTTTTTTATTTTTTTTATTTATTTATTTATTTATTTTTGAGGCAGGGTTTCTTGTAGCTTTGGCGCCTGTCCTGGAACTCACTCTGTAGACCAGGCTGGCCTCAGACTCATAGAGACCCACCTACTTCTGCCTCCCGAGTGCTGTGCTTAAAGGTGTACGTCACCACCACTGTCATAAGGACCTTCTTATGCAGAGGACCATCTTGGTGATGTCCTGCATGTAGCTAGGAAGTATTGGGTACCATAACAGATTGGGTTCAGGGTCCTGGTCCTTTACATCAGGCTACACTGAGAACCAGGTATCTTGGTGTGTACATACTTATGAGCTGTGAAGATGTCTGCCTATCACTGTTCCTCCTACCATAGGTCAGGGTACACACCGTAATAGAGAACCTGAGAAAGAAACTAGCATTTGCCATTCTGGTTTGATGAGATCCTTAATGTAGTCTAGAGGTAGAACCTCATACCTCATGTACACATCCTGGGAAGAAAAGCATGGCCCTGGCCTTTGGTCTTCCCTGACACACCCTCTCACAGGTAGTTAGCAAGCAGTGAGCGAGCTAACAACTCTCTTCCTCCTCCTGTTCCAGCTCTGCTCCCTTGGGTTGCTGGTGTCTGACTTTGGGACAATGGTCAATAATCCACACCTGAGTGATGTCCAGTTCCAGATTGACAGCGGAGAGGTGTTTTATGCCCACAAGTTTGTTCTCTATGCCCGATGCCCACTTCTTATTCAACATGTAAGTACACTGGGTGCTGGCAGCCTGCTTCCTCTCTCTCCTTTTTTTTTCTTTTTTTCAGAAAGAAAGTTTTCCTCCTTCCTTTACTAGTATTTGCATCGCTGTGGAATCTCCCACTCTCTCTCTCTCTCTCTCTCTCTCTCTCTCTCTCTCTCTCTCTCTGTTGGAACTTGGGACCCTTTGCCTCAGTCTCCTAAATGCTGAGATTATGAGCTTGAGCCCCCACATGGGAATCCAGCAGACCACTCAGTCTTCGTCAGAAAGTTCTAGACACAGGAGTGTCCAACCTTTAGTACTGCAGTATGATATTATCGTCTGCAAATGTATTGGTCCATATTCATCTTTATCCTGAGACTCATGCAACCCACAGGCCCAAGTCAGACATGCCTAGAGTACATGATACATCTGTCAAGGGGAAACTAAAGTGTTCCTTAGACATCCATCTCCATAAGATTTTGGAAACAAAGGTCCAGGCTGTAGAATATGGTAAGAAAATATGTAAGACTGCCCCCCACCCTCAGGATCTCAGGCTGTCTGAGAGGCTAAAGACGAACCATTGTTCATTCCAGGCTATAATAAACCTCTGTGTTTTCCCTGCCTTCAGGTAAACGCTGAAGGCTTCTCTGCTGTGGAGGACGGGGATCTGACCCAGCGCATCCTGCTGAATGATGTGAGCTCTGAGGCTGCCCTGGCATTTCTGAACTATCTCTACATGGCAGACACTGACATGCCTCCCAGCCTGGCTCATGAACTGCGTGCCCTGGCCCTCAGGTTGGGATTGTACTTTGCACACACACTCCACAGCCTTTAGAGTTGGTGATATGAATTGGGAGATTGACAGCTCATGCATGGCAGGGTTGTCAAAAGGCCAGGGCTGAGCCTATAAAAATTTCATTATATCTCTTAATCCCAAGTTTACCCCAGCCACAATCCTGAGCAGTACATGATAGTTGGTTAGAGTGGACACTTGCAGAGGTACGAAGAGCTGTATGGGGAAAATTATACTTGGCATGGTGAGATGGTAGGCTCTGGCCTCAGCACCCTTAGACACACACATAGCGTGCAGCTCCTTGATTGTCCCCCATAAGAGTTTCCCAGCATCAGGCAGGCATCCTTCCTTCTGACAGAGCTTGGAAACCTCTGGGTAAAGCCTCACCCCTCCCAGGCTGTGTGAATCCCTGGGTGCCTTTCAGAAAAGGAACAACAGCTCAGCAATGGGGGTTTGAGTTGCACTGACTGGGTTTCGGAGCCTTCTGATAGGCGGTCAGCTGGCCTGCCAACAGTTCTGTCTGCTGTGGTTGGGTTTTGAGTGACTTTCAGTGCTGCCTGGTTTTGTAGCCATAGCAGCTCCTGTGATTGCCAGCTCAGCCTGACACTCCTCCACTTTGTCACCAATGGAGTTAAGGCACCATAGGTGCTATCTAGAGCTATAACCAAGTGTGTTCCTGCACAAGGGGAAAGGCCACAAGAGAATCATCCTGGTACCTCCTCATGAGAGCTGCTCCGGCTACCAATCCAGCAAGGCGCCTCTGTACAGAGCGGTGATAATACAGTGTCTCCTCTTGCAGGTTTTGTGTGAGTGACCTTGTTCACCTGTGTGAACAAGTGCCTGTCATGACAGACTTGGAGGGAGAGCAACAGGAGGAGAAGGAAAACGAGAATTGCAAAAGCAGAGCTAAGAATTTCCAAGAACTCTTGAGGTCAGTGTGGGCAGATGAGGAGGAGGAAGCAGAGACTTTTGTGAAACCTGAGCTCCGTGAAGAAGATGGAGAAAAAGTGAATGAGGCAGAAATGGAAGAAATTTATGAATTCGCAGCCACTCAGAGAAAGCTGCTCCAGGCGGGAAGCGCGGCAGACACAGATGAGGACACAATCCAGCTCGGGGAGGATAGTCCAGGTTCTGAGCCTTCACTGGCAGGTGCTCAGAGTAGCAGGCAAACAGGACAGATGGAGTCATCTGTGCCAGTCAGCTGGGAAAAGGAAAGAGATTCCCTTCTACCCCAGGGCCAGTGTTCAGACTGGGCAGGGAAAGCAGGGACCCAGGAGGCACTAAAGGAGGCAGCTGGCCAGCCTAGCTCCATTAGCCCTTCTGAGAGCCACCAGGTAAGGAGTAAAGAGTGCTCACCTTTGCTCCCAACCAAGGCCCATGATGACAAACAGCTCTTTGCATCAACTCAAAGAGAACCATCTGAGCTGTCCAGAATGACAACTGGTCACAAAGAGCCGAGTGACAGTACTAGGGAGAGGCAGGCAGAGGCGGCCTGTTCCCCCTGCTTCCTCCTGTCACAGTCTCCTGTAGGTGGAAGTCCCAACCACTCACGGCTTCACTCATATCCCACAAGCAATTTACCCCTGTCGGTGCCCCAGCCGTGCAGTAGCATTTCCAAGGCGCCATCCCCAAGCTCACTGTCTCCAGTTACATCAGCTAAGCAGAGAAGGGACAGCACCATTCTCACATTACTGAGAGAACCGGGCCACCAGAAGGGTAAACAAGGTAGCTCCATGTTGGGCCGCAGAAATAGAGGCATCCTGATTTCCCCGGCAAAGTCTCCTCCCATTGACTTGACCCAGTTAGCCCCTGATCCCTTGAGTCCCAGGACCCAGGATCCTCCGTGTCATGTGAAGAAAGAGGATGAGGTTATCCTTTTACTGGATTCAGACGAGGAGCTGGAACTAGAGCACACCAAGACAGAGTTAGCTTCTAAGGAGTCCCCAGAAGGAAGGACAGTTCTAGATGTTAGCCCCAAGTCCTCTGAACTGTTTTCAGTCATTGATGTCGATGAAGATCAAGAGCATTCCCAAAGCCCACCAAAGAGAGAAGCCGGACTCCACAGGGAAGAGGAGGGACAGCGGGAGAATCAGTCTGCTCTGGGAAGCAGAGAGATCCCCTGGGTGTTCTGCAGTCAGAAGAACAGCCTAGACGAGGGCAGCTCTACAGACACCTCCTGGCTAGTGCCTGCCACTCCAGGGGCCTGCAAGAGTCGTGATTGCTCATCACAGACCCAAATATTAAGCCTTAAGACCAGGAGCCTGCCAGATGAGACTACTCAGCACACACCCAGGCCTTCCATAGACCACAGGACTGTGCAGGAAGCAGCCCAGAAGTTCTCCGTGATCGTGCCCTATAAACTGCCTGTTACTCAGGGAACTCCTGAGAGTGGGCCGCAGGGCTGCAGAAGCCCTTCCCATCCATACTCCAGGTGCCACAAGCCTTCTTTACAGCCACCATGTCCTGCCCCTGATCTTACCAAGTGGCCCCAGAAACACTCATCACCTAGGCCATGCCTGCCAAACCAGGCCACAGCTGATGAAGTGGTGGAAGTTGGGGACAGTGACGATGAGCAGGAGATGGCTTCCCATCAAGGAAACAGCAGCCCTGTGCTGGATGGTGACCCCCCAGTTCCCATGGGTGACTACTGTTGGCATGATGAGCCTCTCTCACCAATTCCAATTGACCACTTGAATCTGGAGCGGATTGGCCCCCTGACCACAAGCAGTCCCAGCCATCAGTCCCAGGAGGCGCTGCATAGTGATGACTGCCACTCCCCAGAACTCTTGGGCAGCACCCCCATTCGAGGAAACTCTGGTGCCCTGAGAGAGTCTCAAGAGCAGTCTTCACAGGTTGCCTCTCCAGGGAGCAGCAAACTGAGTTTCATGAGCCCAGCTCTGTGGGATGAATGGGACGAGGAAGAGCAACACTCCCCAGAGGCCTCACTGGTGGCCCAAATGCTGAGTGCCGGAGCTCTGAAGCCAGACAGTCCAGAGACACCAAGTGAGTGGCTGTGAGGCCTGAGAGATCTTGTCCTTTACTCTTTACACTAATGGAGGCGTGGAAGTCTGGGGAGGCTGAAGGACTTGCTCATCTGGGCAAAGACCTCTCCTTTTATCCCGCAGACTCCTACAAAGTAGGAGAAGTGGCTGCTCCCTAGGATATACTTCACAGTCAGCAAGTCAGCATTCCCTAAGCCTGCCTGTATCTCAACTAATGCACTTAGTAAAGTCCGTTTCTTTGAGCTCACTTCCAGGACCAGCAGCCAGAGGTGACAGCTGGCAACAGACATCACAGCTGTACCTAAGATTGGGCGAGGTGTGGTTCCCTAAAAAGTTCAGTAATGGGCTAAGGCTACAGCTCAGTGGTAGCATGCACGGGTCCCTTAAATTCAATCCTGTCTCAGCTTGTGAGCAGGTGGAGTTTTATTGTTTGCCCCAGGCTGTCTTGGGAGTTGAAGCAATATTTTTACCTAAACTTCTCAGTTTTGCACCACCTGGCATCTCCATTAATTTTTAAAATTTTTTTATTTTATGGTCTTTCAAGACAGGGTCTTTTGTAGCCTTAGTTGTCCTGGAACTCATTCTGTAGACCAGGCTGATCTCAGACTCACAGAGATCTGCCTGTCTCTGCCTTCTGAGAGCTGGGATTAAAAACATGCAATACCACTGCCTCGTCCCCCAAAGCATTTTTTTCAATGTAGAAGATATTCTTTTTTTAACGTTTTTATTGATATTTATTGAGCTCTACATTTTTCTCTGCTCCCCTCCCTGCCT